>JAQQSZ010013750.1:0-11686 GCA_028646595.1 Phalanger gymnotis
AGGCTTTTGTTGTAGGCTCTTTTACTTTGTTGATTTCTTCTGGCTGTATGTTTTGGTCTTCTTTGTCACCAAAGAAAGATTTCAGAGTCTGAGACTGAATCTGGGTACATTTTCGCTTCCTGGCCATGTTCCCAGACAATTTACTTGACCCTTGAGTTTTTCAACGGGGTACGACTGCTTGTAGAGTACAGAGTTCTATGTTCCATGCTTGGGGGGATGCGCCAGCTCTGCCACATCAGCACTCCTCCTTCCCCAAGAATCCCCAACCAGGACTGGACTTAGATCTTCAGCAGACTCTGCATTCTTGCTTTGATCTGCCACTTAATTCCTCCCACCAGGTGGGCCTGGGGCCAGAAGCAACTGCAGCTGTAGTTCTGTAGCTGTCCCACCTCCGCTGCCACCTGGGTGGTGGCCCAATTGCAAACTCCCTGTCCCCAGAAGCTTTTCCCATTAACCTTCTCTGTTGTCTTTGTTGTTTGTGGGTTGAGAAGTCTCGTAACTGCTGCAGCTCACTGATTCAGCACGCTAGGGCACGCTCTGCCCGGCTCCTGGTCTGGTTGGTCTGCGCCACCCATGCTGGGCTCTGCTCTACTCCACTCAGCTCCCAGCTTCATGTGGGCTAGATCTTACCCAGAGACCATCCAGGATGTCCTGGGCTGGAGCCCTGCTTCCCTCTGCTGTTTCGTGGGTGCTGCAGTTCTAGAATTGGTTCAGAGCCATTTTTTATAGATTTTTGGAGGGACTTGGCAGGGAGCTCACACTAGTCCCTGCTTTCCAGCCGCCATCTTGTCTCCACCCCCCAATCAGTAAGTTTTTAAAATTTCTATTTTACTGTTTGGTTTGAGGAGATCTAGGCAGTTTTTCTTTATACTTTCTTAAAATATATCTAGGCCCTTTCTTTGATCATGGATTTCATGTAATCCAATTTAAATTGTCTCTCCTCATTTTATTTTACTTAATTGTTTTAGTTTAGTTTCACTTAGTTCATTTTACTTAGATGTTAGCTTAGTTGTTTTTTTTCCAAAAATAAAGATACTCTACATTTTTCCTGTTTGTTATACTTTTGACTTTGTTTCTTGATGTCTCATGGAGTAATTAGCTCCTACTTGTCCAATTTGAATTTTGAAGAAATTATTTTCTTCAGTGAGCTTTTGTACACCTTTTTCCCTTTAGTCATTAATGCTTTTTAAGAAGTTATTTTCATCAGTGAGTTTTTGTTCCTCTTTTTGGCCAATTCTGATGTTTAAGGTGTTATTTTCTACAGTATTTTGTGTTTGCCTCTTTTAGCAAGCTATTTCTTATCTTTTTATAATTTTCTTCCTTTGCTCTCATTTCTGTACCTACTTTTCCCTTCTACCACCCTAAATTGATTCTGAAAATAGCTTTTTCACTTATTTCTTTCAGGCTTTGCTTATAGTTCTTTTGACTTCATTGTCTTCTTTTGAGTTTAAATCTTGATCTACTCTGCCACCATAGTAGATTTTTATGGTAAATTTCTTTTTTTGTTGTTTGCTCATTTTCTACCCTATTTCTTGATCTGGAACATCATGTTTGTCTTTATGTTAAGCTGTGTTCCCAGTGTGGGGGTAGTGGTGGAGGGGCACTGTTTTAAGCTTCAGGATTTTTCACACTATTGTTTTCAAAGCTAGATTTGTGTGATGGTAAATATTCAGTATTTCCAAAATGATGTGATCTGCGGAGAGTTGTGGTTATTGTTCTCCTGATCTGAACTCTTATCCTTAGGAAGGGCCCCTGATCCCTTGGGATTACAATCAATACGCTCCTCCAGATCCCTGATCCCTTGGGGAAAGGACTAGAAGTGATACTACCCCTCAGGGCTTCCACTCTCTTTTGACAGGGAAAGTGCTCTCCCCTGCTCTTGAATTATGTATGACCCAGAAGTGGATATAGGCAATGAAGTAGCCAAACAAGGTCTGCTCCTATATCCAGTGCTAGCACAGGGGTCCCTTGTAATCTTTTTCTGATCAATTGAGAAATTCTCTTACTATCTCTGGCTTTGGTGCTGCCAAAGCTGCTGTTGCTTCTGTTGATATCACCTAGTCACATCACTCGTGTTTCATCCACATTGGCTCTGAGTCAGTCTTCATTTCTTTGTCACAGATCTCTTTTTCTAAACTCCTAAGTTTTCTTGGGCTGGAAGAATGTCTCACTCTGACCTTTTGTTAGCACTGCCACTCCAGAATATGATTTGAGGCATTATTTTAAAGTTGTTTGGAGTAGAATATTGGGTGGTCTCAGAGCTGAGTTCTTTTTTTTTTTTTTTTTTTACCATTTTGGCTTTGCCCTCCTGAAAAAATGGAATTTTTTCAGCAAGAAGGGTTTCATATGGGGGTGGCATCCAGAGAAGGGGAAGGATAGCATTACTAGGCAAGAAGAGTATCCTATGGTGAGAAATGATAAATTTCTAAATATATCCTAAAGACATTGATCATATCAAGAAAATAATGTATTCATGGATATAGTTACCTGAACACCATTTCCCTTGCCTACAGACTGCTGTTTTTGCCTTATGCTAATTTAATCTAAATTAGGCCTATATTAGAGAATTGCCAATTATAAAAAAAAAAGGCCATCTATCCCTAAATGGAAAACAAATAAAGGTAGGACAGCAGTATTAAAAAAAAAAAAAGCCAAATTGCTGATATTTCTCAAAATATTGTTTTAAAAAAATCCTATCCCGTCTGGTTGCTTCAATTAAGAATAATTCAGGCATTGCTCAAGGTCTTATGGATATACACAATACTGGTAAAGTATCCATTTTGGAGGTGACAAAAAAAGTGGCAGGTCTTGTATTTCAGAGCTATATCAATAGAGTGGAAAGCAGGAGATAGAATGTATGTGGCCTTTGGTTTTCATTCTGATACTGACTGTCTACACAATCCTGGGCAAATAATTTAATTTCTCTTAACCTATTCTTCCTGAGTAAAATGTGAGGTTTCAGCTAGATGATCTCTAGGGTCTCTTCCATTTCTAAATTCTAATAATGCCATGGAGAAGGAAAATTAAGAGATAAAAAGAATATTTGGGCTACAAGGCATCCAAGAGACATCACAATCAAAATCTTTCCATGATATATCTTTGACCACAGTTCACATTCTTTTCATAAACCAAAGTAACCTCCAAACTGGACCTCCATAAAATCTAATAAAAGGGCTGTGATATGCCCTGAAAAATCTTTAGAAAAAAAACCTTGTCACTATACACACATATATATGTATGTGTGAATTATTTATAGCATGTTATATATTTATAAAGTGATATATACATATATGTATACATACACATACATGCATACATACACATGTACATATATGTGTATGTATGTACTTGCTCCTGGGAGGGCTTAATCTATGTTTGCCATAGATAAATCTCATTTTTAGAACTCACCTGAATCAGTCCCCTGATTTTACAAATCAGCAAACTGAGCTGAGGAGGGAAGAAACAATTTTTCAGTGATCATAAAATAAGTCAGTAGTAATTTTGGATATAGAAGCTCTGTCTTCTGATTCTCAGTCCAATTATCCTTCTAGCAGCCTATTGTACCATAAGGTATATATGTTTCTAAAAGGAATAATTTGGCAATAATCACAAAAAGAACATTATGAAAGAGAATAGATTGTGCATAAGATTTTAAGAATAGATAGAAATGATACCTACACAAAAACTGACCATGTATTAGGGCATAAAAACCTCACAATCCAATGCAGAAATATTATATGCATCCTTTTCAAATCATGATGCAATAAAAATTATTTGCAATGAAGGACCATGGAAAGATATATTAAAAATTAATTGGAAACTAAATAATTTAATCCTAAAGAATAAGTGGGCTAATTCTGGAAAACAATTTGAAACTGTACCCAAAGGGCTATAAAACTTTGTATACCTTTTGATCCTGCAATACCACTACTAGGGCTGGTATCCCAAAGAGATCATAAAAAAGGGAAAAAGACCCACATGTACAAAAATATTTCTAACAGCTAGAAGCATTCCCAGTAAGATCAGGGGTGAAACAAGGATGCCCATTATCACCACTATTATTCAATATTGTACTAGAAATGTTAGCCTTAATAGTAAGAGAAGAAAAATAAATTGAAGAAATTAGAATAGGCAATGAAGAAAAAAAATTGTTCTTTGCAGATGATATGATCGCATACTTGGAAAATCCTAGAGAATAAACTTTCAGGATAAAATAATAGTTGCAGAACATAAAATAAGCCCACATAAGTCATCATCCCATATATATAAATATATCACCAACGAAGCCCAGCAGCAAAAGATAGGAAGAGGAATTCCGCTTAAAATACCTGTAGGCAATATAAAATATTTGGGAATCTACCTGCCAAGACAAACCTAGAAACTATATGAACACAATACAAAACACTTTTTACACAAATAAAATCATATCTAAATAATTGGACCACTATCAATTGTTTATATATAAGCTGAGCTAATATAATAAATATGACAATTATACCTAAATTAATTTACTTATTCAGTGTCGTACCCATCAAACTACCAAAAATTACCTTATAGAGCTAGAAAAAAATAAAGAAATTCATCTGGAAGAACAAAAGGTCAAGAATGTCAAGGGAATTAATGAAAAAAAAAAATGAAAAAGAAGATGGCCTAGCCATACCAGATTTAAAACTATATTATAAAGCAAAAATCATCAAAACTATTTGGTATTGGCTAAGAAAGAGAGTGGTGGATGAGTGGAATAGGTTAAGTATACAAGACACAGTAGTAAATGATTATAGTAATCTACTGTTTGATAAACGCAAAGACCCCAGCTTCTTGGATAAGAACTCACAATTTGACCAAAACTGCTGGGAAAGCTGGAAAATAATATGGCAGAAACTAGGCATAGACCAACATCTCACACAGTATACCAAGATAATGTCTAAATGGGTACACAATTTAGGCATAAGGGATGATGCCATAAGCAAATTAGGAGAACAAGGAATAGTTTACCTGTCAGATCTATGGAGAAGGGAAGATTTTTTATAACCACACAAAAGATAGAGAATATTATGAAAAAAACAAAATGTATAATTCTGAATACATTAAAAAGATTTTGCATGAACAAAACCAGTGCAACCAAGATTAAAAGGAAAGCAGAACGATGGGAAACGATTTTTACTGCCAATGTTTCTGATAAAGGCCTTATCTCTAAAATATATAGAGAATTGAGTCAAATTTATAAAAATATAAGTCATTCCCCAATTGATAACTGGTCAAATGATGTGAATATGCAGTTTTCAAATGAAGAACTGAAGGTATCTATAGTGATACAAAAATGTACTAAATCTTTATTGATTAGAGAAATGCAAATTAAAACAAAATGAAACTATCTCACACCTATCAGATTGGCTAATATGACAGAAAAAAGAAAATGTTGGATGTTGGAGTGAATGTTAGAAAACTAGAGCACTAATTTGTTGTTGGTAGAGTTGTGAAATGATTCAACCAGGAGGGAAGGAAGGAAGGGGAGGGAGAGAAGAAGGAAAGGAGAGTAAGAAACAAACATTTATTAAAAGCTCACTGGGCTAAGCAATGGAGATGCACAAGCAAGCACAAATAAAGACAGCCCTCAAGACTCTTAAAACACACAAAAGGGAGCTGAAAAATGATGGGCCTAGGAGGTGAATGTGGATACCTGGGATAGGAACATGATTTTTGAAGCCCAGAACATCAGGTACGAGGACAGGAAGGGATTGAAACCAGTTTAACCTGGGCCTCTCCATAAAATGGAAGTTCCAGAAAGAACTTACCAATGGAAAGAAGAGCACGAGTTTTATGGAGATACATTGCGAGGAGTGCAGACTGAAAAGGTTCCAGGTATCAAAACCCAGCAGTCTTCCAAGTCAGCTTCTACTACCACTGCCACCTTTTCTTCCTCCTCAGCCAGAGGAGGCTTGGCCATGGTGTCACCTTGTAACAACAATGTTGTTAGCAGCTGTTTTGGGGGTGAAAGACCAACAAGAGCACACAGAAGGCTGCTAGCACAGGTTCTTTGAGCTGCTTTTCTAAGGAAAGCAACTTTAAAGGGTTAACAATCTCAGTTTAATTAAACATACACATATCATTCACTTAGTACAGGGGAAAAAGTCAGCCCCTGAACTTGAGGGCAAACACAAACAGAAATTACAAGCATACATTATATAAACAGAGAAATAACACAAACCAGTCTAACCATAGCAATACATAATTACCAGAGAAGCACCAGAATCTGGGTTATCAAAACCATGGGGCTGTTTCAATGGCTTGCCCAGAGTCTCATCCTTCTTTCAATGAGTGTACCCCTGAAAGTCAATTGCTAACCTTCCAGTACATATACAGCTGTTCAAGGACCTGGGGGCTCGAGGCTCACCTTTCAGGGTGTGGGAAAGTTCTTCAATCACTAATACCACAGTATACATTGTTTCCAGTCAATGACTTCCCACTGCCTTAGTACTGAGAAACACTCCAAGACAAGAAGATCCCACTTTATCTGGCCCATTCAAACAAAGGCCAGACTCATTAAAGGCACTTGATAGTCTTAGCGTACCATAAGAGAACAGCAAAAAATCCTGTCCTGATTACCATTACACACCCACACCTGAAGCTGGATCTCCAGCCTCACCTCTCTCAGTACTGAAGGTACACTGGGGCCCAGAGAGATATTAGTGACATTAAGTCTGGTGAAATGCAGGTAGCACATCTACAAATTGCCATATGACAAAGCCCACGGTGAAGAAATACTTCACCTTCCTTTTCAATAATAAAATGCTGGGAGACCCACAATTCTTGGCGGACAAAGCAATGAGCCTGTTGTCTTGCCATCATCTCATGTTGTAATACTATGCCCCCTGCCATCTCTGGGCATTGTCATTTGCCTTGCCACTGAATCCTCCAGACTTCCGTGCTTTATCCTGTACTCACAGGCTAACCTATCTATAATCCATCTATGTTGTTTTCTCCAATTAATACATGAGCTCCTTGAAAGCAGGAACTCTCTATCTTTTGGACCTTTGCTCTTAGTGATTACTGTTCAAAAATAATTCTCTCTCTCTCCCTGGATATGTATACAAACACATACACACACATGTATGTATGTGTATGTCTATATGCATACATACATGTATATGTAAGTGTATATGAGATATGTGTACATATACACACATATGTAAATATATAGCCTATACATTATATACACACATACATATATAGCTATTTTAACTATATATAATATGATTTTATAACTATAAAATTATATTGGCTCATGATGCTTATTAATTTGAGGGACTATATATATAAACTTTACATTCCTATTGTTCATTTAAAGAATACCCATAAAACTACAAGAACAGAATACAAATCTAGGATTACCTCAAAAATTTAGCCACAGTGGAATAGAATCTATGGCTATGTCTACCAGTAACAATAGTAATCAGAACCATAGTGGCTGACATTTTTGTAGCACTTGGTAATTCCACCACTGTGAGGTAGAAATTTGAGTGTTTTTTATCTCTATTCTACAGAGGGAAAGCAAAACAAAAACTGAGGTTCAAAGTGACTAAATATCTTACCTAAAGTCATAAAGTTGAGTCATTTTTTGGTAGAGCCAGGAACTGAAGCCTTGTCTTCTGATTAGGCCATTGCTTTATCCATTCTTCTTATACCTTCCAAACGGGCTCCAAATTTTTGCCTTCCTTAATCTTTAAATCACTAATTTTACAAATTGGGCCTCTTTCAAGATTGAGATTTTACCTTCTCCTTCTGTCCTAAATGTGTTTCCTCTTCATCTTCCTTTCCTTGCTCCCCAGAAGTAGGAGGGGGAGAACTCTTTCTTTGAAATATGTTCCAACAGCCTTGAATAAAAACACTGAGAAAAACAACCAGCTCTAACAGCATCTGTCCTGCGGTTGACATCAAGCATGTTTTGTAATGTTACCTTCTGACATGGCAAAATTTCCTCTGACCATAGAGTTTTATATGGTTTTGTATGAAAACCCATCTTTGTATAACTGCAATCACTCTCTAATTTACTAGGCAGCATGTGTTGTTCTCATACAGACCTCCCACTGGGTGCATGAGTAAATCTGTAATGCAGCAATTTCAAAACTGTCAAATTTTCTGAGTTCTGAGGTAAAAACCAGAATCTCATATCTGAAATGGAATTTCCTACCAATGTAAATCTTTTTGCCAAATATAAGATCATTAGAACAAAGTTTGAGTGTATTTTTTTCTTTTATTATTGTTAATGACAGTCACAATATCCATGGGAAAAAAATTAAAAAGTATTCCCATATTATAAAGAAATAATATCATTCATATGCTATTCTAGTGTACATAAAAACCTCATTGTTTACATCATCTCATTTCTCATATATCTTCTTTATATCACATGCTACCTCTTATAATGTATATGTATATAAATAATGTATATGCATGTAAATAAAATAAAATCATGTATATTATACACAATAAATGTGTATATGATATATAAAATGAAATAAAAATAAAATAATGTATATATATAAATAAAATCAAATCATGTATATTATACATAATTGTATATATAATATATGTAAAATAAAAATGTATATAAATAACAGTACTTTGTAAAGTCTTTTGCATATATTATTTTATTTAATCTTCACAAGAATCCTATAAAGTAGGAGCTATTATCCTCAATTTATGGATGAGAGGGTGAGATTTGGAGAGTTCAGCGGCAAGAGCTAGTAAGAATCTAAGGTGGAAAGTGAATGCAGGTTTTCCTGATTTGTATCCCTATCCCATTTTGGACTACAAGTTCTTTGACAGAAATAACTTTTATTTTGTAAGTACATTAACAATGTCTAGCATAGCGTTTTGCAGATAGGAGGTACCTAATAAACGTTTAACGGACAGCTAGGTGGTACAGCGGGTAGAGTGCCAGGCCCAGAGTCAGGAAACTTCACCTTCTTGAGTTCAAATCTGGCTTCAAATACTAGCTGTGTGACTCTGGGCAAATCACTTCACGCTGTTTGCTTCAGTTTCCTCATTTGTAACATGAACTGGAGGAGGAAATAGCAAACCACTCTAATATTTTTCCAAGAAAACAACAAATAGGGTCATAAAGAGTCAGACATAACTGAAAAATGACCGAATAACAAGAACAACATTAAATGTTTGCCTAATTGGATTGTTATTGGTTATAAAAATCTATGCATAGCTGATCCAGGGCTAAATATGGGACATCCTTGTGTAGGGAGAAGAGCATTGGCCTAAGAGTAAGGATGCTTAAATTCTACACCTGGCTTTGCTGTGATTTTGCTCTATAGACTTGTGTAAGTCACTGATCTTTTTTGGGATTCAGATTCTATTATTCTAAAATGAGGACAGTGAATTAGGTGTTCTCAAGTCTCTTCTGGCTTTTATGTTCCATAATTAGCATAAATTACATAATGGCTTCATTGCCTCCAACTTCTCTTTTGAATGCATTCTCCTACTTCCCAATATCTTGATTATATCTTTTTTTTTAAATTTTTTCCTTTGATGATGGTAAAGTCCAATGAATGCAGACTATACCCAAGTTTAAATGGTCCAAGGGTAACTCCTGTATAATCCGGAACTGAATTTTGTTTCTTTTATTTTTCCAGAAAAAATTGACCCAATTGGTATCTTATCTATGAAAAGTACTTAGTAGTCTTATATTTTGAGAAATTGTTTTTCATATATTTATTCATTCAAGTATTCTTCTTTTGACCTCTAAAAATTGCCTATTTAAATCCTACTCATCTTTCAAGACCAGCTTCCATGATGTATTTTTTATAAAACTCTACAATTGGAGCTGATCTCTCTCCCCCTGGATAACTTTCAGCAATTTCGCTTCTCCTTTTCATTTATAAAGGCAGACACTTATATAGAGCTTTAAGGTTTGTGAAAGATTATGCATTTTGATAACATAATCTTTTTAGTGTTATAGTGATGCTTGTATATCTTATCTCTACCAACCTCTCTCACCATCATTACTCCTTACTGCAGAGAAACCCACACTCTATCTTTTAAATGATAAACTTCCTAGAGGCTCTTAGTGATCCATCAAGTAATTTTTGTGATCTCCTCTGTGGGCAGAATGTGCTAGAAAGAGTTGACTTTAAATAAAACTGTGAAAAATGACAAAATAAAAGATTTAGGAGGCAGCTAGGTGGCATATCAGATAGAAAGATTGACTTGGAGTAATGAAGACTTGAATTTGAATTCTACCTCAGACATTTACTAACTCTGTGACCCTGGAAAAGTCACTTATCCCTTTTATACTCTTTCCTCATCTGTAAAATGGGAGTAATACTAGTCACTAGCTCATAGAGTTGTGTTGATCAAGCGATTATACAAAACTCTTTTCAAATTTTAAAGCAGTGTATAAATGCTATTAATAGCATCCACATTATTAGCATTGCAGGATAAATAGTAGGTGGGAGGAATTTCACTACCTGACTATGTGAAGATACATTTCCCTATCTGTGTCTACTTAATTTAGGTTATCACCTTAGCCTTAAATATTTTTGGTATTAAAAGTTGAAAGGTTCTTTCTTTATTGAAATAAAATGAAAACTTTCTGCCAACTCTCCTATTTATCATGGTGTCTAATGGGTGCTCGACTTTCTCCCACAACTCTTTCCTCCAGTGATCCTGCATTGGCACTGGCATTCTCCAGGGAATCGTTGCCATTAGTTTTTCCAAAACTCAGAATTCCAAAAGTGGCTTTTCTGGCGTTTTCGGAATTTCTCTTTGGAACCAGGACGGCGTGTTTTTGCCAGTAAGAGAAAATGGTCCTCAACCTGAAATGACTTGAGCTAAATTCTAGTCTTACAGGCCACAAAGTTAAAACTGGCTCTTAAATAAAACAAAATGCATTCCCCCTTTCTTTGTATTTGTTAAGACCTATTATGACTGGATGTTGAAGGATTTTAGTTGGGGGCTATTAAACAAACAATTTTCCATATAGTCAAGGAAGTTTTAGCAGACTGGTGCTACTGACACCAAGTAAAAGAATTAGCCTCTTAATCCTTAATTCTGTGTGTTGGATAATGAATGTTGATTTTTCACTCTCTAGGCCCAATTCTTTCATAATAAACCTCTTAAAGACTGAATTGCTAATGGCACAGAAGCCTGAAACATCCCAGGACCTCATCATTGAAACTGACAATGAGATCAGCCAGCCAATGAGATCCACATAGGAAAGGAGCAATATAACAAACACAAAAACCACAAACCAAGTGGATAAAGAATATCACCCAGATTGTGATGTGTTTAGATGGGAACCCCACTGAGTTAATCCATCAAGACTTCTATCTTGGAAAAACACTGTGGATGGATTTGAACCAGAGGACCTGAGTTTGAATAATGGCTTTGCTACTTATCACCTATATGAACTTAGGCAAGACTTGAGTCAGTAATGAGTCAACAAACATTAGTTAAGTGCTTATGATATGCCAGGTTCTGTGTTAAGCACTAGAGGTACCCCACCAAAAAAGGGCAAAAATAGTCTCTACCCTCTAGATTTTTACTTTTGAATGGGGGTAGGGGTAGCGAGAGACAGCTTGTAAATAAATGTATAGAAAACATACATGGAAGGTAATCTTAGTGGGCAAAGCTCGAAGAGCTACAAGGACCTCTTTGGGCCTCAATTCCTTAT
>JAQQSZ010013751.1:0-11685 GCA_028646595.1 Phalanger gymnotis
AGGGCAGACAGGGAGAGAAGGTAATCAAAAACAAACACTTTCGAAAAGGGGCAGGGTCAAGGGAGAAAATTAGATAAAGGGGGATAGGTTAGGAAGGAGCAAAACATAGTTAATCTTTCACAACATGAATATTGTGGAAAGGATTTACATAATGATACACATGTGGCCTATGTTGAATTGCTTGCCTTCTTAGGGAGGGTGGGTGAGGAGGGAAGAGGAGAGAGAATTTGGAACTCAAACTTTTAAAAACAGATGTTCCAAAAGAACAAAAAAAAAGTTTTTGCATGCAACTAGGAAATAAGATACACAGGCAATGGGGCGCAGAAATTTATCTTGCCCTACAAGAGAAGAAGGGAAAGGGGAATGGGAAGGGAAGTAGGGTGACAAAAGGGAGGGCTGACTGGGAAATGGGGCAACAAGAATATACGCCATCTTGGAGTGGGTGGGAGGGTAGAAACGGGGAGAAAATTCGTAATTCGAACTATTGTGCAAATCAATGCTGAAAACTAAATATATTAAATAAATTAAATTTAAAAAAAAATTAGGTTAACTGCTTTATAAAGATTTGTCTAAATGTTAGTTTATTTATTAAAGAGACCAAGCAAACCTCTAAAATATTTCATAGTATTAAATTAGTTAAGAGAACTATAAAAACTTGGTGATCAACAGGAGCATAAAGGAGAATAGGAGAAGAGATAGTGCTACATTTGGAGTCTAGAACACCTGGGTTCAAATATTGCTTTGATACTTAAGAAGCCAAATTACAAATTTCCTCTGAAACTGTGGACTTCATCATCAATGTACTGGTCTTAAGATCCATTTTCTTATGGCACAGCAATAATTTTCCATTACATTCATATACCATAATTTTATATATATCCTCTCAAAATCGGTTATCCTTTTACTTTACAATTTTTGGGTCCCACAAAAAAAAAACAGCTTTGTTGTTGTTCAGTCATTTTTCGGTTGTGCCTGACTCTTCATGACCCCATTTGGGATTTTCTCACCAAAAATACTGGAGTGTTTTAGCATTTCCTTATCCAGCTTATTTTACAGATGAGGAAACTGAGGCAAAGAGGGTTAAATGACTCGCCCAGGATTATACAGCTAGTAAGTGCCTGAGGCCAGATTTGAACTCACAAAGTTGGTCTTCCTGCCTCCAGACCCTATACTCTACCCCTGTGCCACATAGCTACCCCCCTCCAAAAAAAAAAAGATGGGAAAAATGTTGCAGGATATCAAATAAACCCACATAAATCACTGGCATTGCTATATATTACTAACAAAACCCAGCAGCAAGAGATAGAAAGAGAAATTTCATTTAAAATAACTGTAGACAATATAAAATATTTGGGAGTCTACCTGCCAAGACAAACCCAGGAACTATATGAACACAATTACAAATATTTTTCACGGAAATAAACCCAGATCTAAATAATTTGAAAAATACCAGTTGCTCATGGGTAGGTCAAGCTAATAAAATAAAAATGACAATTCTACCTAAAATTAATTTACTTATTCAATGCCACAACAATAAAACTACCAAAATATTAATGACCTCGAAAAAATAACAAAATTCATCTGGAAGAACTAAAGGTCAAGGATATCAGGTAAATTAATGAAAAGAAATGCAAGGGAAGGCAGCCTAGCCATACCAGATGTAAAACAGTATTAAAAACAGCAATCATCAAAACAATTTGGTACTGGCTAAGAAACAGAGTGGTGGATCAGTGGAATATGTTAGGTACACAAGACACAGCACTCAATGACTAAGTAATCTGCTCTTTTGATAAACCCAAAGATTCTAGCTTCTGGGATAGGAACTCACTATTTGAAAAAGACTGCAAGGAAAATTGGAAATTAGTATGGCAGAAAGTAAGCATAGATCAGTATCTTATACAGTATACTAAGGTAAGGTCAAAATGAATACATAATTTAGGCATAACAGGTGATACTATAAGCAAATTTGGAGATCAAGGAATAGTTTGCCTGTGAGATCTATGGAGAAGAACTTATGACCAAACGAGAGACAAAGAACATTATGAAATGCAAAATGGATAATTTTGATTACATTAAAAAGTTTTTGCACAAACATAGCCAATGCAACCAAGGTTAGAAGGGAAGCAGAAAGCTGGGAAGCAATTTTTACAGCCACTTTCTCTAATGAAGGCCTCATTTCTAAAATATATAGAGAACTAAGTCAAATTTGTAATACAAGTTATTCCACAATTGATAAATGGTGAAAGAATAGGAACAGGCAGTTTTCAGAGAAAGAAATTAAAGCTATCTATAGTCATATGAAAAAGTATTCTAAATAACTATTGATTAGAGAAATTCAAATTAAAATAAATCTGAGGGCAGCACCTCACACCTGTCAGATTGGCTAATATGACAAAACAGGAAAATGATAAATGTTGGAGAAGATGTGGGAAAATTAGAACACTAATGCATTGTTGGTGGAATTATGAATTGATCCAACCATTCTGGAGAGCAATTTGGAACTATGCCCAAAGAGCTATAAAACTGGCATCCCCTTTGATCCAGCAAATATACCACTTCTATGTCTGAATCCCAAAGAGATCATTAAGAAAAGGAAAATGGACTCACATGTACAAATATATTTATAACAGCTCTTTTTGGGGTATTAAAGAACTGGAAATTGAGGGAGATGCCCATCAACTGGGGAATGGCTGAATCAGTAGTGGTATATGAATATAATGGAATACTATTGTTCTACAAGAAATGATGAGCAGGCAGATTTCAGAAAAACCTAGAAAGACTTACATGAACTGATGCTGAGAGGAGTGAGCAGAACCAGAAGAACATGTACACGGTAACAGCAACATTGTGCAATGACCAACTTTGAAAGACTTAGCTCTCCTCAGTAATACTATGATTAAGACAATTCCAAAACACTCATGATGGAAAATGCTATCCAAATCCAGAGAAAGAATTATGGAGTCTGAATACTACTATTTTCACTCCTTTTTTCCTTCCTCATAGTTTTTCCCTTTTGTTCTGATTCTTCTTTCACAACATAACTAATGTGGAAATATTTTAATGTGATTCTACACATACAGCCTATATCAGATTGCCTGCTGTCTTAAGAAGGGAAGAGAGGGAACGAGGGAGAAAAAAATTTGGAACTCAAAATCTTCTAAAAGTGAATTCTGAAAACTATCTTTACATGTAATTGGAAAAAATAAAATACTATTAAGTCGGGGGAGAGAAAGGTACTAAAAATATATCTGTGTATAAAGGTCCTTTTCTTCTTTCCTTGATCTCTTCAGATAATGGGTCTCATAGTGGTACAGCTGGGACATAATTCCAAACTGCTTTCAAGAAGACCTGGACAATTCACAGCTGTACCTAACAGTGTGCCTGTTTTCCCAAGCCCCTCCAACATCTGTTATTTACCTTACTTGTCATTATGCTAATCTGATGGTTATGACGTGGAACCTCAGAACTGTTTTAATCTACATTTCTCTAATTATTAGTGATTTGGAGTATTTTTTATAAGATACCTTAGATTTCTTCCTTTGAAAATTCCTTGTTCATGTTGTCCCATTTTTTATCTATTGTGGATTGGTTCTGGTATAAATCTGAATCAGTTCTATATACATAGATGCATACATATGTGTTTGGATATGATCTTTATCAAGAAAATTGCTGAAAAGTTTCATCCACCCTTCACAGTTACCTGTTTTCCTTCCTATTTTAACTACATTAGATTTGTTTGTAGAAAATATTTTAACTTTAAATAATCAAAAGTGTCGATTTATCTTCTGGGTTCCTCTTTACTACTCTCCCCCTAATCATAATACCAAAAGGTAACTTCTTCCTTGCTCCTCTAATTTTGTTTATGATGTAGTACACATGTAGGTCATATATCCATTTGAAACTTATCTTGGTATGTGGTATGAAGTATTGTTCTAAAACTAATTTCTGCCAGACTTCTCTCAAGTTTTCCCAGAAGCAGTTTTTATTTGTTTTGGGGTTTGTTTTTTTTGGAATAGTGAATTCTTACTGAAGCCTTACTGTGGCCTTTAGGTTTATCAAACATTCTGCTACAATATTCACTTGCTTGTATATGTTGCATACCTAAACTGTTCCACTGATTAATCTCTTTTTTCAACAATACCAAATTCCTTTAATGATTACTATTTTGTAGTAGAGTTTGGAAATAGGTACTAATATACTTGCCTTCTTACTCACTTTTTCATTATTATCGTTGAGATTGTGGACATTTTGTTCTGCCACATAAATTTTATTATTTTTTCTAAGTATATAAAATATTCCTTTGGCAGTTTGATTAATTAGTAAGTAAATTAATTTAGGTAGTATTATAATTTTCATTATATTGACTCAATCTAACCATTTAGAATTAATGTTTCTCTTCGTATCATTATTTCTACAAAGAATGTTTTATAGTTGGATTAATATCATTGCTGGGAGTATCCTGGTAGATGTACTACCAAATACTTTATAGCTTCTGTATTTATTTCAAAAGGAATTTCTCTTTCAAGTTCTTCTTGCTGGTTCTTGTTGTAATATTACGAGGATGCTGATGATTTCTGTGGATTTATTTTATACCCTGCAACATTACTGAATACATTGCTTTGATTTATTTTTGGAGGAACCATAGGGTTTTCTAAGTAAATCATTATGTCATCTGCAAAAAAAATAATACTTTTGTTTCCTGAAATAGTCAGCAAGTATTTATGAAGTGCCTACTATGTGCCAAATACTGTGCTAAGTCCAAAGAATACAAAGAAAGGCAAAAAAAATTCCCTGCTCTCAGTCTAATAGGGGACATAGCATATAAACGACTATATACAGATAGGCTATGTACACATTTTTCTTTCTTATGTTATTGTTACAATTAGCATTTGTAGCACTATGTTAAACTGTAGTAGTGATAATGGGTATCTTTGCTTTACCACTGACCTCACCGGAAAGGACTCTTACTTTTATCCATTATATATGTTTCTTCTTTAATTTAGGTAAATATTATTTACTATATTAAAGAAAGGTTCATTTATTCCTCTGTTTTTCTGAATTTTTTTAAAAGAATAGGATTTTAGATTTGTCAAAACCTTTTTCAGTATCTACTCATATAATCATGTTTTTATAATTTCTATTATTTACATGATTTTTAATATGTATTATCTTCCTTATTTTAAATAAACTTTGCATTCTTGCTATAAACTCAAAATAATCATACGGTATAATCCTTCTCATTTTAAGTGTTCGCTTCAGTGTTCATTAGGGATATTAATCTCTTTCTTTCTCTACTCTTTCTTGGGTTTAATTATCAAGACCACATTTGCATCATGGAAATAATTTGGAAGGGTGCATTCTATTTTGAATATATAATAGAATTTACTCATAAATCTCTGGTATTCGGGATTTCTCCCCTCTCCCCTTTTCAATAGTTCATTTATGGATTGTTAATTTTTTTTGTCTAATACTAGTTTTTTAAGTAGTCTATCTCTTCTTTCAATAATCTGAGTATTTTATATTTTCATAAATATCCTTCTATTTCCTGTAAGTTAGCAGTTCTCAAGCTTTTTGGTCTTGGGACTCTTCTACCCACATAAAAAATATTAAGGAACCCAAAGGGGGTTTTGTTTGAGTTACATACATTGATATTTACTTTATTAAAAATTACAATGTACTATTATAAAAATAGTGTTAAGCTTGCAAGTTCCTGAAAAAGCAGCAGGAATCCCAAGGGACCACACTTTGAGAACTGTTGCATTGTTTCATTAGTGTGTAAGTAGACAAATAGGGTTCTGATGAATTCATCTATCTGATAAAATTATGTGGATAAACTTCATTTTTTGAAATGAACAATTTGGTGATGTTCCTCTCTCTTTTTAAAAATCAAATTACCTAACTTTACATTACTAGATTAAAAAAAAAAGCAGCTTGTAGCTTTATCAATTAAACAGTCTTCTGCATAGAATTTTATTAATCTCTTTTATTCTTTCAATTTCTACTTTGTTGCTTATTTGGGGATTTGATATGCTACTATTCAAGGTGTTTTCTGTTAACAGCCCAACTTGACTTACTCTTTCTCTTTTTGGTTGATTAAAGATAAAATTACAAGAAGGTATCCCTTAGGCTTTGCAATGTTGTCTCATTTACTGTCATTTTTTTTGATGAAATTTTTCTATAATTTGTTCTTTTACCCACCAGTTCTTTGAATCATGCTTAGTCTCCAATTAATTTTAGTCTACAATTACTAGAAAGAAATTTATTGCAGTGAGGTCTTACTGTTTCTCAAATGGTCAATTTTTGAAAAAAAAGATGTCAAGTTCAACTGAATGACATGTAAAATCCTTTATGCGTCAATCAATTAATCAGCAGAGCTTTATCATTTCTAAAGGATCTAAAAGGAATACATTATGGTCACCTATCATTATAGTTTTTAGGTACCTATTAATTTTTCCTTTAAATATTTAGATGCTATGCTATTTGGTACACATATTTTAAGTAATGATGCTGATTCATTCTTTATGGTGCCTTTACATATATATATAATGTAATTTACCTGCTTGTCTTTTTTAACATGTCCATATTTATTGCATCCCTATCTACCTCTGCTTTTTTTTAGTTCAGCTGACCATAACAGATTTTGCTCTAGACCTTAATTTTAACTATGTCAATCTTTCTATTTCTTGTAAATAATACACTGTAGGATTCTGTTTTCTAGTCCATTCTGCTATCTTCTTCATTTTATAAGGAAGTTTATCTATTCATATTCAGTGTTATGACTGTTAAATGTGTTTCCTTCTATCTTGTCCTCTTGTACTTTTTCTTCTCTTTGTCCCTATATGCTTCTTTAGACACATGGAGTTAAAAAAAAAAAATTTGCCTGTCACTTATAACCTATAAGAGGTGACTAGGTGGCACAGCAAGCGACTATGTGGAGTCAGGAAACCTGAGTTCAGATTCAGCCTTAGACACTAGCTTTGTAACCTAGGGCAAGTCACTTAGCCTCTGCATGCCTCAGTTTCCTCAACTGCAAACTGAGAATAATAATAGCGTTTAAACCCCAGCAATGTTGTGAGGATCAAATGGAAAATTCATAAAGAGGTTAGCACAGTGACTGACATATAGTAGGCACTTAATAAATGTTTGTCTCTTCCTTATAAACGAAACGGACTGTAGCAGCTCTTTTCTTCTTACCCTGATTCCAGAGGCTTTTTAACTCTTTCTTCCTTTCCTTTTAATCTTCCCCTCAAATTTCTCTTTCCCACATTCAAACTTGTTTGCTTAATAACAATACCCTTACCTATTCTGTCTTCCCTTTTAGATTCCCCTCTCCCTTGTTCCTACCCCCTCTTATTCCCTTTTGAATTTAAAATATTTTAACAGCAAAATATGCATGTGTATATTTGGGGAGGTATAATTATGTTCAATCTTCCTTTGTGTAGTTCAGGTGAAAGTCAGGTTCATTTGTCTATTCTTCCCACCTTTTCTTCAAGTATATACTCTTCATCTTATGCACTACTATTAGATAAGTGATTTTCCTCCCCCTTCTTCCTCCTTTTTCCTCCAGTGTAGAACTCCAGTTCTCCCATTCTGGGGTTCTCCCAAGACCACTTAAAACAAGAAAATCATCAAAAGGCCTTCTGTTACTTTCATTTTTTTCTATGATCCTTAAAGATGTTAGAATTCTGAGAAATCATGTGTCTTATGCCTCTATTAACATGTAAACTATTCACCTTCATATATTCCTTTTCAATTTAACAAACATGCATCTTCTATGTTTCTCTTAGCAAGTGTACTTCCATGTCAAAATATTTACTCAGTTTTGGTTTTGAAAGATCCATTCCCCTCCCACTACATCCTCCTCCCCCTCTGCTGTATACTTAGTTTTATCATATAAGCTATCTTCAATTGTAAGCTCCTATCTTTCATCTTTTGGAAAGCTGTATTCCAAGCTTACCACTCCTAAAATTAATAGCTGCTAAGTCTTGCATGAGACTTATTGTGGCTCCTTTTTTGGCTGCTCATAGTATTTTTTCTTTGACCTGGAAGCTCTGGCTTTTGGCTATGATGTTCCTGGGAGTTTTCATTTTGGAGTTTCTTAAAGGAGTGACCAGTTGATTATTTTCATCTTCACTTTATTTTCCGGTACTAAGAGTTCTAAACAGTTTTCTTGAAATTATAATTTCATGAAATGTGGTATCCACTTTTTTTTTTTTGGTGGGATGGGTGAGTAGGATTGTCTTGATTTTCAGGTAGTTCAGTAATTCTTTGATTATCTCTCCCTGACCTGTTTTCTGGGTCAAGTGATTTTAATAATATTTCCTAGACTTTTTTATTTTCTTTTTCAACACTTTAATATTTCTTTTTATCTTCCTGAGTCATTTCTACTTAGCCAATCAGATTTTCAGAGCATTCAGTTCTTGACTAAGATTGTCCACTGTTGTTCCTAAGGTATCAATTCTCCTTGCCATTTTTTCCTAACCACTTCATTATGCATCACTTATTTCATTTCTTCCAGGTAATCTTGTAGCGTTTATGATGATGACATTTTTTTTTCCTCTAAAGTTTCACCTGAACTTGTAGTAGGGTCATTATTCTCATTTGAGCTTACCCCCAGGCAATTTTCAATCCAAGTTATTTCTTCATGATTCTCAGAGTTTTCCTTGGTTTCTTCATTTCATCAGTCTCAGTATCAAAGTTGGGGGCAGGGCCATGTCAACCTCTGTGTCAAGCTTTCATGACATGATGATGGCCAAAATTAGCTAGGTACATGCTTCAAAGAAATCTAGAGCAAGGAAGTGCTAGACTGCTGTGGACTCCTTCTTGCTGTGCTGAGCTCCTGTCACCAGCTTCAGAGATACCTCAAGTGGCCTAAAGTCTTTTTCCCACCACTGGGCTCAGACTGCTAGTATCACACTGAATCTCACCTGAAGTTCCCTGGGTAGGGCTGTTCCCTTCGGAAAAGCACCGGGCTTCAGTCAGTCTTCGTATAGGTAGATGTACATATTTGTTCAAAACTGAGTTTCCCCTTGTCTGGCATAAAACTTTTTAAAATCTCACAATTAGGTGACCAACAGCTAAAATTACAGACAGCATAAAAACAAGGTAATTTTTAGCACCGTAAGTCCCTGTTTCTACCACTCTATAACGTTTACTGGGCAAGAGTGAAAGAGGATGACTGAGAGTCATTTTTCTATTGTAGTTGTTTCAAAGGTTAATGATAGTGATCTGGAACTGGAGAAGGCACCTCAGAGATCACTTAGTTCAAACCCCTAATTTTACAGATGAGGGAACAAAAACTCAGAGAAGTGAAGTGCCTTGTCCAAAATCACACAAATTAAGTCAGGAATCAAATTCAGGTACTCTTGACATGGTCATAGGTTTCACCCCCTCTTGGTAAAAGAACCTCTCTTTATACAATGAGATCCATGCTCAGTACTGAACAATTACGTACATCTACCTATGAATCTATGATCACTGTCAAACCTCAAAACTACAGTGACCAAGAAAAACTCCTTCAAGTCGCCAGAAAAAATCATATATAAAAATACCTACCTCACAAGATTTTTTTTATAAAAACTAGAGAGGACCGAAAGAACATACCATACAAAATTATGAAAATGCACCTTGATCGTGAGGTCAGTTTCTTAGCAAATTTAGGCATATTAGAAAATAAAAAACATACATTTAAAAATCCAAGAGAATTTCACAAAGAATCTCAGGAGTAAAAATCATATTTCATAAGTGTTTATGAACTTGGGCAATGAAACACCAAGAGAGTTATGGAATTCAAACAACATAAACTTTTAAAATGTGTTTAATTACTCAAAATAATCAAATTCTCCAATGGATCCAGGTTCTCATCAATGTGGATCCAAGTGTACCAATAAGCCATTCATGCCTATCCATCTTCTACTGCTCTTTTCCATAAGTTTTCCACAGAGAATCCACCCAACAGCCTAGGAACCTTCCTCTGGTCATCCTGAGATAATCAAGATACTAACGAAGCTCATGTCCATCCCTCACATGCCCTCTGAGCAGCCCTTCTTTTCGGTCATACATTTCTTTGATGAAATCCTTTACTCCTCAGCAATTCCCAGATTTGTGACTCTTTGGTGCAGAGAGGTTCTATTGCAAAAAGCCCCTCTTCCAACTCAGATGTGTAACTATTTTACAGCTTATAATCTCAAATATGCATGAGACACAGAGAGGTTAAATGACTTATCAAAGACCACACAGATGGTAATGGGTCTGAAGGACTAGAATCTAGGTTATTTCAACTCTGAGGCCAACCTACATTATTACTGCTCTCCACAGTTTGAAAAAATTAACTATCTATTATATTGTTTGAACTATATAACTGGGCTTTTAAAAAGATAAACAGAAAAACAAAAATTTATGTACAACTTTTTAAGGGCTCTGAAGATATTTTTAAAAAGGCAGATGAATGAAAGTAGAGAAGAGGCAAAAGGCAGATTGGTAGATAAAGGGTCTAACTCAGAACCAGGAAGACCTGGGTTCAAGTTCCATTTTTGACACCTAATGGATGTGTGACCCTAGGCAAGTTCAAGAGACGGAAATGACCACCAATAACACTGTTCCATGATCCAGGAGAGTTTCTTATATCACATAAAACAAATCAACTCCCTATGTCTAATTTTTATTTTTCAAATTTAGAGATCAAAACCATATTTGCCTCAGACAGACTTGAGCGTGCTCGCTCTCTCTTTCTGTGTGTGTGTATAAATATAAATATATATAAAATTCAGAAAGACATCATATTAAGGTGATTTCATATCCTAACCTAATTTAAGGTTCATAATTTCACCTGTTCTCCTCCTCCTTGAGGATAACTCCCTATCTTATCCATTACAGCAACTGATACAAATCTTTTCTTCTCTTATTAAAATTTCAGTCACATACCCAAAAGCCACAATTACAACAGATGACTTGTGCTCTACTTCAGAGAGAAAACTGAGAAATTCCAGGGAGATAGTTTTAATTCATTTCTGCTTCTCAAAATTCCTCAATATTGTTCCCTATTGGTTCTTCTTCCCTGCTACCTCAGAGCAGGAAGTATTCTTATTCTTTACTAAAGCTAATCCTTTCTCCGTACTCCCCCCTTCAATCCCATCTCCCACCCCACCCCCACTCCTGCCTCCTCTAAGACCTTACTCTAAGAAACATCCGCCTGTCTCATGAAACTTCTGTTGTTTCCCTCTCCGGTGGTCCAATCTCATCTGCCTACAATCAAACTCAGGCCTCAAAAACCCTTGCCTTCATCTGTCTATACCACAGGACCAGAGACAGCATCATACATTTAGAGCTGGAAAAGACCTCAGAAGCCATTTAATCCAAACTCCTCATTTTACAAATGAGAAAAATGAGGACCAAAGTGGTTAAGCAACTTCATTTAGAAACTTTCAGAATCTCAGAATTTGAAAGGACATCACAGGCTATCTACTCCAACTGATTATTGATGAGGAATGCCCTTGACAGCATCTTTGGCAAGTAGTTATACAGCTTCCATCTGAAGACCACCAATGAAGACAAGAACTTCTTTCCATTAGCAGCTCCTGCAATACAATCTAAGGTACTTGAGGAAAGGGCCTGTATCAATTTTGTCTTTGTACATCCAGGGCATGTGTAGTATGAAGGCCGAATTTATGATCTCAAATATAATCA
>JAQQSZ010013752.1:0-11685 GCA_028646595.1 Phalanger gymnotis
ATATCTCAGGTATGGGAGCTGGGGAGTAGGACCCTGCTCCATCCCATCATTACTTGTCATTCCTTTTGGGGCCTTTCTTCAGGATCGGACCATCCAGGCCATTGGCACCTTCAGCAGCTTTACCCTTTGGGGCCTGGAGACCCCACCAGGACCAGATGCCAGGGTGCATGGAGCCCTGAGCTGGCCCAGCCTGGCCACTGCTGTGAGTGGCCTAGCCCAGGGACCCCCAGCCCCCCTCTCCATGGGCCCTCTTCTACACCTCCACCCAACCCTTGTCACTGAGAGGGAGGACTCCTCCCCCTTCTACCTGGGGTGACACTGGATAGCAGTATCTGGGCTGGGGAGGGGGAAGGCCCTTCAGCCCTTGGGGCGGCCACCTCATGGGTGCAGTGAGCTGCTTGCTGGCTGCCGGGCTTTCCTGGCCTTTCTCCAGGCTCAAGCCCAGGGGTCCGCTGCAGCCCTGCCCTCATCCATGCAGGGATGGGGGGAACCATCCTGGGGACTGGCAGCAGCACTTGTCCGTTCCCTACAGATCCACGCGCCCGTGGCTGAAGATGACTGAGACGGCAGCTCTGGAGCCCAAACTCTGTGTCCGACTCCTTCCCCCCCAAGAAAATAAAGTCTAGAAATTGTGTGTGGGTGTAGTGTCTCCCACTTCTTGGCCCCCAGAAGGAGAACCGGTCCTTACAAACAGTTTATTGCAGATGAAGCAGCAGGCGTGTCCAGGCCGCACCTCCTGCAGCCCCTCTGGCTCTCACGCTTTACAAAACAACTATACACGCCCCACCAGCCCGCCCTCCCCCCAGCTTTCTGTACACAGGGGCCCAAGGCCCACAGCCCTGCCACCCCAGGGCGGAGGACCATCCGGTTGGGGGCAGCAGTCTCCAGCCTCTTATCTCTTCCTCTTCCCACATCAACAGCTCACATGCCCAGGGCCCAGCCCAAGACCCTTCCTGCCCTGGGTCCCTTTCTGTCCAGCTCTGGTGGCAGAAGAGGCACGGCAACCACAGGGCGTGGCACAGTGAAAGGGGAGGTCGTCACCACTTTCCCCGTTTGCTCCAGTCTTTGGGGGTGAAGTGTAGACATTTAGAGTCGATGCGCAAAAGCCGTTTTAGCATGGCCCGCTCGTGGCCATCCACAATGTCCTCTGACAGCGTCAGGATGTACTGGCCCTTGGGGAGGGAAAGGGGCAGGTCAAGTCCACTGGGACTGAAGGAAGGGCAAAGTCAGCAAAAAAAGAAGACGAGGAAATGCTGGAGAAACTTTGGGTCATAGCTGTAAGCCAGCCCCCTGCAGCTCTGGAGAGCACCTAGGATGAGGCCCAGAGAGTCACTGAAAACACACACATGTGCCCTTTGACCTGGGGGGAGGGGGTCAAAGACAGCCCAAACTGCCCAATTCTGGGTTTTTTTTTTGGAAGGGGGAAGGCAAGGCAGAGGCCTGGTGCCCTTCTGTCACCAAAGCAGCCTTGGCCGTCCCCAGAAGGGGAGCCCGGCGCTCCGCCCCGCCTCCCTACCTTGTAGTAGTTGATGAGGTTGAGATACTGTAAGGTGGAGATGACGTCCTCCTTCTTGATGCTGGTGATCTCGCTGATCTCACTGTGGGGCAGGGGCACGGGGTCACGGCCATCCTGGCTTCCCCCACCCCCGCCCAGCGCCTGCCCGCCCACGGAGGGGGAGGGCTCACTTGATGGTGATCTGGGGCCGCTCCCCGCTCTCCGACTTGAGTCCCATAAGAATCTCCAGGATGGTCTGCGACCAGTAGCTGCGATAGGACAGGAGGCCGAGGTCCGAGAGGGGCTTCTCCGGGGTTCCCGTCTTCCCTTCCACCTTAGACAACTCATAGCCTGAGAGAAAAGTGGACAGAACAGATGGGGAGAATTCATGAATGCTGAGACGCAGAGGCACCTGAAGGCTCTTTAGAAACAAGGGATGCTTGGCAAGGGTCCCTGCTGCTGAGGCTGCCCGGACAGACACCAGCGCTCTGAAATGTCTGCGCTTAACCCCTCAGTTTACAGAGATCATCGCAGCTCCTTCAGTGGCCCCCCTCAGAATTCCCTGCACCCCCCTGGGGAAGCAGAGATTGTGACAGGAACCCAAAGATTTCAGGTGTGAGGAATGGCCGGCTGGCTTCTGTGGAGAATCTCAAAGTGGGGCAAAGACAGGAGCCGACCCTGGACTGCTGCGTAAAGGGGCAGATCCTCTTCTCCCTGGACTTGGACTTCCCCTCTACCTCAGCTCTCCAAGAAAGAGCAAATGTGGCAATGCCCCGCCCCCAAAGACCAAGTTCCTGCTCCCCACCAGGCTAGGTTGGCCCAGACATCCTTTAGACTCCACTCTCCCCTTCCCACAGCCCTCCCAAGGAAGCCCATTTTCCACACTAGGGCAGTTCCAAGAGTCAGGCAGCTTTTCCTCATCTCATCTGAGCCAAAGTTTGTCTCCTGCACCTTGCCTGAGTGGCTCCTGGCTCTGCTTTCTGGGGACCCCACTCCCACAGAAGAACCCCTCAGACACTGGAAGGCACCATCTTGTTTACTCAAGGCCAATTCACAAGGAGGTGGCAGCCTCTGAGAGTCCCAGGACAGTCCCAAAAGCCAGAGAACAGCAGCTGTGCCCCGAGTCTAGCCTCCCTGGGGAGGTGGCACACTCTGGAACAGGTGAGAGGCCTTTCAAGGGCTCACTTCAGCAGCAGGTAAAGTACCTCTGCCTGATTCCAACTCTAACAAGAACGGGGTGAAGGCAACAGGAAGGACAACACTGGGGAGTGGGAGGGCACCTGAGATGTGAGCAGTGCCAAGTATGCCCAGTTGCCAGGCCTGAGCCACAGGAGCTGGCTGAGGAGAGGGTGGGTGTCTGTGTCAGGCCTCCCACACTGAAGGGGGCCTTTGCAGCCAGAGCCTGTATTCTTCAGTGGGGACAGGGATGAGGGGGGCCCTCCAGGAGATCATGTGGCTCTCCACTTCAGGCCACCCTTAGGAGGACGGTCAGGAAGTATCACAAAGTGCTTTAAAAGAAAAAAAATGAAAGTACTCTTCAGAAATATAGGTCCTGTGGGAAGACCCTTGGGGACTCCCTGAAGCCCTCTGGCCAACTACAATTTAGGAAAGAGAGAAGGGAAACCCTGGCACACTCCAAGGCAGACCACCCTCCTTCGAGTCTGGGGCACAGATCAGGGCCCCACAGGGAACCTCTCCCCAGCACAGCCTGGCACTGCACAGAGGGGGAGCTCACCCACGGAGCCCTGGGGCTTTATCTGTGGAGCAGAGCCAGGGGTGCAGTAAGCCGGCCTATCACCAAGGCTTTCCTCTCTCCAGGCTGTTTATTCTGGGTGAAGCTGAGCCCTATCCAAGGCCTGCCGTACACCCGACATCCATCCATCCACGCATCCATCCTGGGGTTGGAGGGAACATGGATTTGGGGGGGAAAAAGCTGAGAAGGATCTAGGAACACAATTCAGAACTCTTAGCTGCCAAAGCCAATGGCCTTTTCTCAGTACCTGTTCCTCTTGACCTCTGTGGCCCTGGACAATCACTCCCTCCTCTCCAGGTGTTCAGGACCCCCCACCCCACCCCACCAGCTCTCCTCCCTCTCTAACTGCTCCTCCCCAGATCCCACCTCTCACCATAGGGATTCCTCAGGGCTCCGTCCTGGGCCCCTTCCCTTCTCCCTCTAGGCTACTTTACCCAGTAACCTCATGAGCTCTCATGGATTTAACGGCAGTCTCTGGGCTGACAATTGTCATATCCACTGACCTCCCATGGCCTTTTAGATGTCTCAGACTGTATGTGCAGTGGATGGCTCCCAAACAGAACTTCCACCCAGGACCTTCTCCTGCTACCTTCCTGTTCTGCAGAGGGTACTGCCACCGTCCCTGACCTCACCCTGCACAGGGCTTGCTGGTATCAACGTCAGTGCACAGGTGTTTGCATGTTGTCTCCCTCTCCCTCTCTTCTCCCTTTCTTTGTATTCCCAGAGCTTGGCACATAGTAGGTGCTTACTGAGGGATCATTTTGTCATCTCATCTTTGCTGTCCCTGCTGTTTCCCTCAATAGAATGTCAGCTCCTTGAGGGTAGGGCTGCTCCTTCATCTTTTACTCTTTGAGCCTCCTATGCCCAGCACACCATAGGCATTCAGCAAACACCTGGGAGTAGAACTAGGCCTCAAGCCCAGGACCTTTTGTTTCCCCGCAAGCGCTACACCGTGTGGTACTGCCCCGTCCGCAGTGACCTCCTTCAGACATGGGGAATAAAAAGGCTTCAGGGCAAGAGGGGTCGCCCCAGAACTCCCTGACAAGGTGGGCCCCCAGCACCGCCTCTTGAGGTGGCCCACAATAGCCGCTTCCCCCACCACCAGGCAGGCCTTTGAACACTAGAAGACTCATCCCCGCCAAATCTCCGCTGCTTCGGTGCCCTGGTCCTGGACTCCAGGCCCTTCATCATCCTATCTGCCCTGCTCTGGACACTCTCTCCCTTCTCCTTGTCCTTAAAGAGAGACCCCCAGAAATAGACCTTATCCTCCAGACAAGGCTGACCAGGGCCCAGGACAGAGGGACCAGCATCATCCTCATCCTGGGGGCCAGGTGTCTTTTAGCGCAGCCCGTGAGCTTCCTCGGCAGCCCCATCTCGCTGCTGACTCCTCTGGAGCTCACAGGCACTAAGACACCGCCCCCCCATGCACCCGATCTTTCTCAGACAAACCGCTGTCTAGCCATCCCCCACCCCCACACACCTCACATTCGCGAGAACGACAGTTTAAATCTAGCTGCAAGACCTGACCTTCAGCCCTACTAAATTTCACCCTAACATTTTACCTAGCACTCTGGCCTCTCCTTTTGGACCCTGGCTCTGTCTTTCAGGGTGAGAACTCTCTCTGAGCTCTGTGTTCTCACTGAGACAACTGTGAGCCAGCACAGAACCCAGGTCAGATCCCTGGGGCACTCCCCTGCAGACCAGCCAAGAAGACACTAAACCACGAGCTGTTCTGTGAGATCAGCCCTTGGGCCAGATCTATCTAACTCTCACCATCCATACCACATCTCCCCATCTTTTCTACAGGAAGAGCAGAAGATGCTGTAGCACATTATTTTGCTAAATCCTACGTAAACACTCAAAAAATGACACACCATGGGTCAGGCAGGCCTGTGACCTCTCCTGAAATCGCTATTTCTTTGTCTATATGTTCACAGAGCAGCCTTTCGATTCTTGGGGAAGACTCCTGAACAGATCATCAAAGTCGAATTCGATGACCACGGCACAAACTTTGGACAGATAACGTCTATGCCTGCCCTTCTCCCATCTCGTCTCCACCTACACCCGTCCTCCTCTCTTTGGGACTCCTAGGATGGTGTTCATCTGGGCCTTACTAATCACTGGCCACCTGGGTTACGGCGCCTTCTGGCAGAGATCCTTCTCCTTGGCATGCCCGGCTCTGCCTGCAGGGGGGCCTCCTCCCCCAGAGTGAGCGGTCCCTCTATGAGGCCCTGACCGCAGCGTCCTGTGTCTGTGTGTATCTGTCTGTCCTCTCCAGCACTGCTTCAGCTACACTAGGTGCCTCTCCCCCAATCTGGCCCCTTCTAACTGCAGAGGGGCTGGTAGCCATTTCAGCAGCCTTGGCCTATAGCCAGAGCCAAGCCCAGGCCCAGGCAGCCCGCACTCACTGAACTCGATGAGCAGCTTGCCATAGCCACGTCGCTGGTATGGAGGGAGGGTCAGAATGCATGCCACATTGTAATCCTCTGTGGACTCCTTTTCCTAAAGCAGAAAGAACGGGCACTGTGAGCATCATGGTGGGGCTGCGGGAGGGGGAAGACAGGAGCTAGGGGAGGCCAGTGCCAGGGACAACATTGGGATGCCTCAGGGACCAACCTTTGAGAAGTAGCCGACGATGTGGAAGCCCTTGCAATCATACTCAGTCATGACGTAGAAGAGAAACGGGTCTGTGTCGTAGTATAGGGTCTTATGGTCCAGGAAACACTTGGCCAAAAGGCAGAGATTCTGGGAATAACTCTAGGGGGGAAGAGAAGGGGACGGCCATCAGTGAACGCCACAGCACGGGTGTGCTCAGGCCCACCCTTGGGCTCAAGCCTCTCCCTGAGGGACACCGAGCAGGCCCACAGCCCATCCATGCAGGTCAGGGCCAAGAAAGACCTATGAAGCTCTACCAAAGCCAATGCTTTTCAGCAAGGACAACTCCTTCATGGTATTGGAGGTTTCTGAGATGCCACCAGAGGGAGGGAGTCTGCAAACTCCCTGACTGGGTCTTTGGTGAACTGCTGGGCCTTTTTCAAAGTCATTTTGTAACTTGGCTGACGAGTTCAGGCAGAGAGTACAATGGTCAGCTTTGGGGTTTCTCCCCCCACTTGCCTCTGGGAATTTATCTGGCATGTCAAGTTATCCGGTATGTGTTCAAAGCATCTGAATCTGCCTTGGGGTGTGGGGCTGGCTCAGAGGGACCCAACTGCCACCCAGCCCCATGACTCCATGCTCCGCTCACCTTGTTCTTACGCCCATCGATTTCAAAGAAAGAGATGGTACCCTTGCGGTAAATCTCATTGCCTGGGGGGTGTCGAAGGTCACATTTGGTCTGAGAAACAGATGCCGGGAAGAAACGCATGAGGCAGAGGAAGGCAGGTGGGAGAGCAGCAGCCACGCCAGCCCCCATGTCCAGGCCTCCTTGGCCTGGGCTGGGCCACGTGCCTAGTAGGCCTTCCCTCTGACAATCTCTGGCTTCCACAGGATTCAAACCCCGCCACCGTAGGAGGCCTTTGCTGCCCGGCCCGGCCGGGCCCAGCCCACCCGGGCCCAGCCCACCCTGACCCACTAGAGGCCTCTCTCTTCTAAGGCTCCCTCCCACCTACTCTCTATTCATCTGACTTAAAAACTTAAGCATGCACGTCCCCATTTCATTGTGAGCCCCTGGAGGTGAGAGCTGGCATTTTGTCTCTCTTTGCTTCCGCAGAGCTTTCGCACAATGCCAAGAGCATAGTAGGTGCCTAGTCAACTGTGGGAGGCCAGGGAGAGAAGCCCCAGTGACATACCAGATGACGCTGTAGACACTTGAGGCTTTTCCCATACTTCAGACAGAATTCACAGAGATAGAGCACGGGCAGAGCGGTCAGTTCCTGAGGGTACGGGGAGAAGTACCAGGGCTTGAGGCGGTGGCGGCCAAGCTCGATGCACTCGATGTTCTTCATGCGGGTAACGATGTCGTCGTGGCTCCGGTCAGACACCAAGCTGCCCGTCATGCGAGGGGCCGAGGGGATTCCGTCTGAGCTGTCCTGGGAGTCCTGGCGGCAGCCACAGGGCAGGCAGGGAGATGAGCACACTGCCCTCTGCAGAGCCCGGCTCCCTCTTCTCCTCCCTCCCCAGACCCACCTCATCGGTGCCTAGGCAGTTGGACTTCCTCTTCCGTCCCGGCTGGGCAGCCAGTGCCCTCCGGGCTGAGCCATTCTGTGGAGACACAGGAGGGGGAATGACAGAGTGAGCAGAGGGGCTCAAGGGCCCAGGCTCAGGGCACCAAGGGGGCCTCGAGCACACACCTGAGGAAAGACAGAGGCTGGCGCTGTCTCACTGGGCACGGGAGTTGCTGGTGAAACCACTTCCACTTTTCGTTTCTGTAGAGAGAGACCGAGAAAGGTGGGTCAAAGGGGCAGGGGACCTGGGTCTTGGAAGGAAGCGAGCTCACGAGGAACAGTGGGGACGAGGGAGCTGGGCTCCGGAGCTCCAGGTGAAGAGTGGAATCCGAGGGTACCGTGGAACGGTGGTTGGGTTGCAGGCAGGAGCTGGAGGAGAGGGGCTGGTCAGGCTCGCCGCCGGGGATGGCCTCTCGCTCCTTGGGTAGGTTGAAGCGGAGCGTGATCTGCACCGGGATCGGCAGTGTCTTCCCACTGGCCTGGGCCGAAGCCGGCTGTAGAGATAGGTCCAGGGTCTTCCTCTGGGGGAGGGGGAAGGGAGCGGGGGGGAGGGGAGGAGGGGGCCCCCATCAGCCAGGTGGGTTCACCCCCCCACCCCTTCCCCTTGGGCTGGCTTCCCACCCCAACTAGGTGGGGTTTGGTGACTGAATTTTGAAACCTAAGATTCAGTAACACCACCTCCTCCCTCTGACCCCGACCTTCATCTCTACAAAGCCTCTCCAGGCTGCGGCCACTACAGCAGGGCTGCCTTGTTCCCCTTCTCATCCTCAGCCTGCGGCACAGGAGCCCCAAAACCATGGGTTAAGCACAACAGGGACAAGCGAGATGGGGGCAGGGCCTGACCATCCTCCTGGGAACTGTCTCCAGGATCAGATTTGGATACCGCTTCTACTCACCACCTCCCTCTCAGGGGAGCCCGGTCTGGACCCAGGGAGTCCATTTTTGGTGGGGGTCTTGGCCTCTTTTTTAGGAAACTGGATCTTCTTTAGGTCCAGCCTGTCATGGGTCACCCACTCATCCAGGCGCTTGTTAACTGCAGAGAAGGGGAGCAGTTCAGATGCCAGGATGCCCGCTGGTCCTCCTCTATCTCCCCAACCCCGTGGTGCCCACCCTGTACCCAAGGACCACAGAAGTGGCGCTCACAGTCGATGTAGTGAACGTAGAAGAGCTTCCGGCCACTGATGTCCTTCACACTCAGGATCTCGGCCAAAGCTGTGGGGGAGGCAGGAACCTTAGAGAAGGGCACTGGGCTCCCTCCGTGTCCACCCCAGCCTTGGCTTCACCCTCCTGAGAAGCTCATCTTCTGCCCCCATGCCCCCAGGATGCCCAGACCACCGCCTCCTCTTAGCTTGAGTCCAGCCCTTTCTCTACCAGTCCGTGGCCCCACCCTTAGATTGCCCTTGAACTGTCCTTTGGGGGGGGGGGGTCCAAGGCCTCTGGCCCCACCCCTTCCCAGGCCCCACCCCTTGGCTTCTAGGGGTCCTTAACCCCGCCCTCCCCCCAACCCCCAGGCATCCTAAGCTAGTAACCAAGTCTCACCTCTCCTAAGGAGGGGATGGTTGGATGGGTGGGTCTTCAGGCCTCTAGCCACACCCCAACAACCCCCCCCCAATCTTTGAATTAGCCACGCCCCTTTTCCACTGGCACCCCTCCCCCCTCCCTTCCAGGAGGTCTCTAGGCTTCCAGCCAGGTCCCCTCCCCTAGCGCTGGACCTCTCTTTACTCCTTCCCTCCCAGGTAGGGTTCAGCCCCGCCCCTCGCAGGGAACCACGCCTATTCGGTTCCCAGGCCACGCCCTCCCCGCGGGGCCCCATCGCCCAGGCCACGCCCCCACGGTGCCCGTTGGCTCCGCCCCCCGTCACTCACGCCACTCATCCTCGTTGTCCTGATTACGCCGCAGCACGGGCAGGCGGCAGCCCTCGATGACCTCGCCCTGGGGAAGACACCGCGGTCAATGGGGGAGGCCGGGGGAGTCGCCGCCGTCCTGCGGATGCCTCCGCCCCGCCTCGCCCCGCCCCGGGCCCCAGACTCACCACCTCCGCCATCTTCCCTCCCTCCCTCACGAGCCGCTTCCGGCTCCGCGGGGTGACGTCACGTCCGGCGTACCGGCACCTCCCAAATACCAGCTCTAAGGGTGTGGGGGGGTACAGGGGCCTCCGGGCGGGGGGGACCGGGGGCGGAAGGGAGCCCTTGGCCAAGTACGCGGCACGAGCGGCGAGGGCAGCCCGCCCTCAGTGGCGCTCGGCCTCGGGGAGGGCAGGCGGCGCAGGGACCACCTCGAGGCCCCAGGCCGGATCCGGGGTGGGGCGGGGCCTCGCGCCTCGCGGTCTGATTGGAAGAGAGCTGGGTCCTTCACGCGACGTCCTTCGATCGCGTCGGGGTCACGTGGGCGCACGCGGCCACGTGACGCGGTTGTTATCGTTCCGGCTGGGCCCTGGAAGTCGCAGGCCGGCAGCCCGGGCCCGCCCTGCAGAGCGGGAAGCTGAAGCCGGTAGTGTTCTGTCAGGTGTGCCCTGGGTTCGAATTCTGCTTCTTATACGTGCTGTCTTTGTGACCTTGAACAAGTCACTCTCCAGCCTGGTTTCAGTTTCCCTCTGTAAAGCGTGAGGGGTGGACGGGCTAGGCACCCTCGTCCTTTTCCCGCCCCCGATCAATGAGCCTGTTCCCAACACGCCCCAAATCGAATTGTCCAGGTTAGAGTTCTGCGCCTAGAGTCAGGAAGGCCTGAGTTCAAGTGCTACCCAGACACTCGTTAAGTAGTCGTGTGACCCTAAGCGGATCACTGCGGCTCCGTCCGCTTCCTGCTGTTAAACGGCAGTGGTAACCCACACCTCCCCCACCCCCCACCCGGGGGTTGTGAGGATCCAGGGATTTTTCTGCGGAGCTCGGCAAACTGCGGGACTCCAGGGCTGGCTGCAAATGCTCACTTATGCCCCAAAATGACCCTGCTCATGCGCAATCAACCGCTTGCTGGCGCCGCCCCGATACCCCAATCTCTGGCATCTCCAGCTCAGGGTGCTTTGAACCATCTTTCAGACAGCCGTGTCCGGGCTGAGGGTCTCAATGTCTCTTGCGTTGCGAGGATGCCCAAGAGACAGTTCGTGTTCGTCTAGGTCATTTTGCTGCTGTCAATAAATCGATTAGTTAATTAAATTATTGGATTTGTTTTTAATTTACCAAAACTAATTGAAACAAATACTGACCCCCCCCCCCACCTCCAAGGACGGATCAGTGCACGGTGTGACCCTTTCCCATTTGCTGAGGAACTTTTTTGCCACCATCACAAAGAACGAACGCGCCACGTTTGTCTAGGACAGTGAGTTCTTACTCCGGATCTCTCTTACAGTAAACCCAAGTATTTCAACAAAACAGACGTGCTTTTGAATTTTTAATTATCCCAATAAGATCAGGGGTGAAACAAGGATGTCCATTATCACCCCTACTATTCCATTTGGTACTAGAAACGTTAGCTGTAGCGATAAGAGAAGAAAAAGAAATTGAAGGAATTAGAATAGGCAAAGAAGAAGCTAAATTATCACTTTCTGCAGATGATATGATGATTTCCTTAGAGAATCCTAGTGAATCAAGTAAAAAACTACTTGAAATAATAAACAACTTTAGCAAAGTTGCAGGATATAAAATAAACCCACATAAATCCTCAGCATTCCTATACATTACTAACAAAGCCCAACAGCAAGAGATAGAGAAATTCCATTCAAAGTTGCTATAGACACTATAAAATATTTGGGAGTGTATCTGCCAAGACACACCCAGGGCCTATATGAACATAATTATGAAACTCTCCACACCAATGAAGTCAGATCTAAATAAATGGAATAATATCAGTTGCTCATGGTTAGGCTGAGCTAATATAATAAAAATGACAATTTTATCTAAATCTATCTATTCAGTGCCATACCAATTGAACTACCAAAAAATTATTTTACAGAGCTGGATAAAATAATAACAAAATTCATCAGGAAGAACAAAGGTCTAGAATATCTAGGGTATTAATGAAAAGAAATGCTAGAGAAAGTGGCCTTGCCATACCAGATATTAAACTGTACTATAGAGCAGCAGTCATCAAAACTACCTGGTACTGGCTAAGAAAGAGTTGGGGATCAGTGGAATAGGATAGGTACACAAGATGGAGAAGTCAATGACTATAGCAATCTACTCTTTGATAAACCCAAAGAGGCCAGCTTCTGGGCTAAGAATTCACTATTTCACAAAAACCGCTGGGAAAATTGGAAAATGGTAGGGCAGAAACTGGGC
>JAQQSZ010013753.1:0-11685 GCA_028646595.1 Phalanger gymnotis
TTTGGTGACAATATTCCTAGGAGATTTCTTTTTGGGATCTATTTGAGGAGGTGATCTGTAGATTCTTTCAATTTCTATTTTGCCCTGTGGCTCTAGAATATCAGAGCAGTTCTCCTTGATAATTTCTTGAAAGATGATATCTAGGCTCTTTTTTGATCATGGCTTTCAGGTAGTCCAATAATTTTTAAATTGTCTCTCCTGGATCTATTTTCCAGCTCAGTGGTTTTTCCAATGAGATATTTCACATTGTCTTCCATGTTTTCATTCCTTTGGTTCTGTTTGATAATTTCTTGATTTCTCATAAGTCATTAGCTTCCACTTGCTCCAATCTAATTTTTAAGGTAATATTTTCTTCACTGGTGTTTTGCACCTCCTTTTTCATTTGGCTAATTCTGCCTTTCAAGGCATTCTTCTCCTCATTGGCTTTTTGGAGCTCTTTTGCGATTTCAGTTAGTCTATTTTTCAAGGTGTTGTTTTCTTCAGTATATTTTTCAATATTTTTTTGGATCTCCTTTAGCAAGTCATTGGCTTGTTTTTCATGGTTTTCTCGCATCCTTCTCATTTCTCTTCCCAATTTTTCCTCTACTTCTCTTTCTTTTCCAAATCCCTTTTGAGATCTTCCATGGCCTGAGGGCAGTTCATGTTTTTCTTGGAGGCTTTTGACATAGGCTCTTTGACTTTGTTGACTTCTTTTGGCTGTGTGTTTTGGTCTTCTTTTTCACCAAAAAAGGTTTCCAAAGTCGGAGACTAAATCTGGGTGTGTTTTCGCTGCCTGGTCATGTTGCCAGACAACTTACTTGACCATCGAGTTTTTCAGCTTGGTATGACTGCCTGTAGACTAAAGAGTTCTATGTTCCACGCTTTGCGGGATGCACCAGCTCTGCCTCACCAGCACTCCTCCTTCCCCAAGAACCCCCAACCTGGACTGGACTTAGGTCTTCAGCAGGCTCTTCACTCCTGCTCTGATCAGCCACTTAATTCCTCCCACCAGGTGGGCCTGGGGCCAGAAGCAACTGCAGCTGTAGTTCTAAAGCTGCCCCACCTCCACTGCCCAGGGCAGTGGCCCAACCACAAACTCCCTGTCCCCAGCAGCTTTTCCCACTAACCTACTCTGTTGTCTTTGGTGTTTGTGGGTTGAGAAGTCTGTTAACTGATTCAGCTCACTGATTCAGGGCTCTAGGTCATGCTCCGCCTGGCTCCTGGTCTCGTTGGTCCACGCTGCCCACGCTGAGCTCCCCTCTGCTCCCAGATCCATGTGGGCTAGACCTTGCCCAGAGACTATCCAGGCTGTCCTGGGTTAGAGCCCTGCTTCCCTCTGCTACCCTGTGGGTTCTGCAGTTCTAGAAGTGGTTCAAAGCCATGTTTTACAGGTTTTTGAAGGGACTTGGCAGGGAGCTCACGCTAGTCCCTGCTTTCCAGCTACCATCTTGGCTCTGCCCCCCTCTAGTCTTATTTCTTACATTTGTATACCACAATATGACAATTTATTTAAGCATTCCCTAATTTGTGTAATTTTTTCCAGTTTTTTGTTGTCACAAAAATGTCTTACCGTGAGTATTTTGACATATATGGGAGCTGTCCTCTGTTTCACCTCTTTGGGGTGTCTTGTAGGGGGATATCTAGATCTCTGGATCCAAGAGAGTGAACAGTTTAAATACTTTTGAAAGCATAATTCCCAACTTTTTTGTCTTTTGGGATATTGTATTTCAAGCTCTCTGCTCCTTCATGTTTATAGTTGCTAAATTGTGTGTGATTCTGAATATAACTCCTCAAAACTTGAAAACTTTCTTTCTGGCTGATGGCAGTGTGTTTTCTTCTTTTACCTAGAAGCTCTGTATTTTGCCTATTCCTGAAAATAAGCAAAGTTCCTGAGAATTCTCATTTTGGAGTTTCTTTCAGGAGATAATAGGTTCTATCCAGTTTTACTTTGCCCTCATTCTAAGAGATCTGAGTAGTTTTATTTTATGATTTCTTGAAATCTTACTTTTTGTTTTGTTATGCTTTTCAGGAAGTTTGATGATTCTTATTTTTTCTTCCCATTCTGTTTTCTAGGTCAGTCATTTTTATTGTGAGCCATCTTATATTTTCTCCCATTTTTTCAGTCTTCTGATTAAAAATATTTCCTGTTATTTCACTAAGTTATTGTCTTTTTAGTCCATTCTGATCTTCAGGGAGTTTAATGTGTGAGTAAGGTTTTATACCTCTTGTGCCAACCTGTAAATTCCCTTTCCAAATTTTTCTTCTGTGACTCTCATTCCTTTCTGTATTTTTTCTTCTAGAGCTTTCATTATGTTACCAAAAAAATTAAAACTCTTGCTTCATCTTTTCTAAGAATTCTACTTGAATTTAGGCCCAAGACATGTTTTACTTTGAGATTTTGTAGAGGCTTTGAAGTTATTCTCTTCTACATTTGCATAATCTCTGTCACCACGATAACTTTTTATTGCGGGATTCTTTTTTGGGGGGGAGAGGTGTAATTTTTTGAATCTGCTTTTTGACTTCAGACTTTATGTTAGGGCCAAAATTTGAGCACTTCTGTAGGAAATGTCTGGACTGGTGTTGCTGCTTTCTTGGGGTATTGATCTTTGCATTTATTCTAGGTTCTCCAGGGCAGCTCAGTCTGGGGATTGGAAAACTTTAGTGCTCATAAGGTAATCTGATCCAAAACAAAGTCTTAATTATATCTTTCCACCCTGCCCCACCAATTCTGACCTCTTAGTCTGAGCTCTACAAATTTTTGACTTCGGTTTTGGTCTAATCAACATGCCTGTCAATGATTCGGTCACCTAGCATTTATTAAGGGTCTGCTATGTACCAGACACTGTATTAAATGGTGGGGATACAAAGAATGGCAAAAGACAGCCCCTATTCTCAAGGAGTTTACAGTTCAATGGGGGAGATAGAATAAAACAACTAAGTACAAACAAGATATGAACAGAATAAATTGGGGGAAGTCTCAGAGGAATGCCCTTAAGATTGGAGAGTACTGGGGAAGGTTTTTTGCAGAAGGCAGAACTTTAGCTGAGACTTGAAACAAGCCAGGGAAGCTAAAGGAAAAGATGATGAGGAAGGGAGTTCCAGGTATAAGGAACAGCCACTGAAAACTCTTATAGTTAAGAGATGCAGGATCTTGTTCTAGGAACAGCAAGGAGGCCACTTAGATGGATTTCAGAGTATATTGTGGAGAGAAAGATGTAAAAAGACTTGAAAGATAAGAAAGAGCCAAATTATGAAAGACTTTAGAAGGTAGAAAATTTTGTATTTGATCCTAGAAGAAATAAGGAGCCACTGAAATTTACTAAATGGAAGAATGCAGATCTGCATTTTAGAAAAGTCAATTTGACAGCTAAAGGGAAAATGGTTAGAGTGGAGAGAGCCTTGAGGCAGGGATATTTATCAGAAGGCTATTATGGTGATAAGGAATTCTACTAGAGTGGAGGCAGGGTCAGAAGATAAAGGACCAAATTTTAGTGATATTATGAAAGCAGAAACTATAAAACTTGACAACTGATTGGATATTGTGGGACAGTGAGAGAGAGGGTGAAAAGTTCAGAATGACATCCCTTTGTTGTACACCTGAGTGACTGGGAAGATGATGATACCTTCAATAGTAATAGGGAAGTTACTATGAAGAGTGAGCATTTTGGGAGGAGATAATGAGTGCAGTTTTTGAGATTTTGAGTTTTAGATGTCTATAGCAATAGTGTTAAATTCAAATAGAAAGAGAGGCCACCCATCTATACATGAGGACATCTGTGGGGTGCACATTGTTAGTTTAAAATACATCTGTTTTGTTGTGTTTTTATTTCACTAAATATTTCCCAATAACATTTTAATCTACTTTGGACCTCACTTGGGAGTTGCCTTCTACATGTTGTGTTTGGACCATGTGTTTGATATATGTGGTCTACAGGAAGTTCAATTTGAGATGTCTAATAGGTGATTAGAGATGTGAGACAGGAGTTAGGGCTAGACAAGTACATCTGATAGTTATCTGTATTGGGATGATACTTAAAACCATACAGGCAGTAGAGGGCCCAAGACAAAGTCTTAGGGGATTTCCACAGACAGTAGTATGACTTGAATGAAGATTCAGCAAAGGAGATAGATATGGAGTGATCCAACAAGTAGAAGGAAAACCAGGAGAGAATGGTGTCATAAAAGCATGGAGAGAAAAAGAGAATAAAGAAGCTGTGTGATATACGGTGCCAAAGGGTACAGAGGTAAAAAAAAGGTTTAAGGGTATTAGATTTGACAATTGAGAGAAAATTGGCAATTTTTGTGAGCAGTTTCAGTTGAATGAATAAGTAGGAAGACAGGCTGCAGAGACCTAAGAAGACAGGGGAGAGGAAAGGAAGTGGTCACCTATTATAGATAGTCTTTTCAAGGAGTTTAGGGATAAAAAGGAGGAGAGATATAGGATAATGTCTTTTTGGAATGGACACCCTAATTGAAATTTTGGCATACTTGTGCTGGACTCATCTGTCATTAACCAGATGGAAGGGTCTTCTAGTTGGGAATGAGAGAAGTTCAGGCTGCTCTTGGATCTGGCATTCCTATTCTGATTGTTCTGTTAAAAGCATCAGTCTGGGTTGGAAGGTGGGTCTGAGAATCCATTCTACTATTAAGGTCAGAGCCACCTAGCTGCTGCTAGCTTCAAAACTTGCTTGATATGAAACTTGGGGCCTGCAATCCCTCCCTTACACCTCTAAACATGGGTCCCTCCACAGGCAGCCCTGGATATGTGACTTAGAACTGTATAATAATCAAGAGTCTTACCAGTTGGCACCCATATTCCTGAATCTGGTACAACATCAAACACTTTTTCTTGCCCTGGTCTATGGCCAGGGAATGTGAAGGAATGCTCCACACCGTTGTCTCTGGCTACACTCCATCTCTGATGTCGACAAACCTTTCTGTCTCCTTTTGCAACCTTGGCTGGAAAAATGACTTACTGTGGTTTGTTTTGTTTCATTTTTCCCTTGGATTTTCCTATTAAGACTTGGTCTGGTATATTTTCTATATCTGTTTGGAGGAGTTCTGGAGGAGAGCTCCCCTGTACTTCTTCCTATCGTCTTCTTTCTGACAAATGTTGTAATTTACTTAAATTCACTCTCACTCTCTCTCTCTCAATCTCTCTCTCTCTCTCTCTCTCTCTCTCTCTCTCTATGTGTATGCATGTGTGTGTGCACATGGAAAAACTTTTCAATTTCATGCAATAGAAACGTTCTACTTTGGCATTGTGCTATATCTCTCATTTCTTTAAATATTCACCTTGACATAGCTGTGAAAGGTCCTGGCCCATTCTCTTTTATTTTATTTTGAAGGTATTTCGTTTATGATTTGGTCTATTTAATATGTTGACTTACACCTAATTTCTGTCAAAGTACTTTCTGGCTTTCCCTGAAGTAGTTGTTGTTGAATTATAGTCTTTTCACAAACTATTTATATTCTTGGATTTATCAAATCCTGCATTATTCAATTCAGTTGTTTCTCTAGTATCAAATTATTTTGATAACTATTACTTCATAATATAATTTCAGATCTGGAAATAGAACTACTGTTTTTTCTTTATTTTTTCCACTATTTACCTTAAGATTTTAGTCTTCTTTCTCTAAATGAATTTTAACTTAATTTTTTTCTAGCTTTATACAATACTCCCACCATAGTTTGAATGACTCCCACCACAGTTTGATGACATAAGTCAATAAACTAATATGAGTAGTATCATAATTTTGGAAAAAATATTAAAAAAATAATTGCCAAACCATGAGGAATGAACATGCTTCCAATTATTTAAATTTATTATTTCCTCAAAGAGTATTTTGCAATTATGTTTATATAACTTGGATATGTTTTGGTAGGTTGAATCCTAGATATATTTTGATTTTGTGTTTATTTTGGATGGGATTTCTATTTGTATAATAACTCCCATATTTTGTTCTTGCTATATACAAATGCTACTCATTTAAAAAGAATTTTTCCTGCTACTTTACTGGAGATATTAATTATCTTATTTAGTTTTTTTTGCTAATCTCTTGGGTTTCATAAGTAAAGCATCAATTCACTGGTGAAGCAGGATAATACTGTTTTTATGCCTTTAATTTCTTTCTCTTCTATTCCTGTTATCCCTAGAAAAGCTGGACCTAAATTGAACAATAGTAGAGAAAGAGTATCCTTGCTTTACTTCCTTGATGCATTACAGAAGTTCTAGTGTTTCCACATTTCAAATAATGCTAAGAATTGTTTTTACATTCATTTTTATCATATTGAACTATGTATCGACTTTATGACTTTTTTTGCATAAATGAGTCTTGTTCTTTGTCAGACTTTTTCTGCACTTTTCATACAGTTTTCTTTTGGTTTAAGATATTTTGTTTTTAATATAATATGTTGTTTTCTTTTTTAGTTTAATTGACTTTTGCTTTACGAATTTAGACATTATGCTTTTTGTTGACACACATTTAGTATTGATGGTCATTTATTTTGTATTATTTCTTTAAGCATACATGTTTATTCCTTTCAAATTTATAATTCCATTTTGCTTATCCTGGGAGTAAGATTGCAACCCTTGCTTTTATTAGTCACCTGAAGTATTTTTCCATTTAACATTTCATTTTCATTTTATGTGTGTCTTTTTTGATGTTTAGTATATACATTAGATTATTTTAGTTGTTTTTTCTTAGCTATACTTCCATTCTTTTTCATTTTAGTAGAATATTTAACCCATTCACATTAATTTTTATGGTTGTTAGGCTTTGTTTCCCTACATTAAAACTTTTTTTTCATTGATTTGTATCCATTTCCTTTTTAGAGACTGTAATTTTAAAAAATAGAAATATACAATGCTGTTTTAATAGTCCTCAAAGTTTTAAAACAATATAAAAGAAGATCTATTACATATTTTGGGCATCTTCAAGTAGGTAGAGTATGCAAGTTTGTGTCTTCACAATGCATTGAAAGTATATCATAGAAGCTAATGCTTTCTTCTCAAATATAGTCATGTCTGGACAGCTTCTTGGAGATAGAGACCAGCTCCTCTTCTTCCATGGTGTCTAATGAAATTGTTTTTAAAAATTTAATTTATTTATTTTCAGTTTTCAATATTCATTTCCATAAGTTTTAAATTTTCTCCCCATCACTCCCCAAGATGGCATGCAATCCAATATTGGCTCTACACATACATTCCTATGAAAAACATTTTCACATTAGTCTTGTTGCACAGAAAGATTATAATGAATGGGAGAAACCATGAGAAAGAAAACAAAACAAAACAAAAGAGAAAAGAGTCTGCTTCACTCTGCATTCCAACTCCATAATTCTTTCTCTGGATGTGGATGGAATTTTCCATCATGAGTCCTTTGGAGAAGTTTTAGGTCCTTGAATTGCTGACAAGGGCTACGTCTATCCAAATCAGTCCTTGTACACTGTGGTTGTTACTGTGTACAATGTTTTCCGGGTTCTGTTCACTTCACTTAGCATCAGTTCATGTAAGTCTCTCCAGGTTTTCCTGAAGTCTGCCTGCTCATCATTTCTTATAGCACAATAGTATTCCATTACATCCATATACCAAAACTTGCTTAGCCATTCCCCAATTGATGGGCATCTCCTCAATGTCCGGTTCTTGGCCACCACAAAGAGAGCTGCTATGAATATTTTTGTACGTGTGGGTCCTTTTCTCATTTTCAGTATCTCTTTGGGATACAGCCTTAGAAGCAATAGTGCTGTGTCAAAGGGTATGCACATTTTTATAGTGCTTTGTGCATAATTCCAAATTGCTCTCCAGAATGGTTGGATTAGCTCACAGCTCGACCAATAATGAATTAGTGCTCCAACTTTTCCACATCTTCTCCAGCATTCACCACTTTCCTGTTTTGTCATATTAGCCAATCTGGTAGGTGTGACATGGTACCTCAGAGTTGTTTTGATTTGCATCTCTCTAATCAATAGTGATTTGGAGCATTTTTGTTTTCATATGACTATAGTAGCTTTAATTTCTTCCTCTGAAAACTGCCTGTTCATAACCTTTGACCTTTTATCAATTGGGGAATGTCTTGTATTCTTGTAAACTCAACTCAGTTCTCTATATATTTCAGAAATGAGGCCTTTATCAGAGACACTAGTTGTAAAAATTCTTTCCTTGTTTTCTGCTTCCTTGCTAATCTTAGTTGCATTGGCTTTGTTTGTGCAAAACTTTTCAATTTAAGGTAATCAGAATTATGCATTTTGTATTTCATATTGTTCTCTATCTCTTGTTTGGTCATAAATTCCTCCATTCCCCATAAATCTACAGATAAACTAGTCACTGCTCCACTAATTTGTTTATAGTTTCAGCCTTTATATTTAGATAATGTAGTCATTTGGACTTTATTCTGGTATACAGTGTCAGATGTTGGTCTGTGTCCAGTTTCTACCATATTATTTTTCAGCTTTCCCAGTAGTTGTTGTTAAACAGTGAGGCAGAAGCTGGAATCTTTGCGTTTATCAAACGGTAGATTTCTTTAAACATTAACTATTGTGTCTTATGTACCTAACCTTTTCTGTTGATCTAGTCCTTTATTTCTTAGCCAGTATCAAGTGATTTTTATGATAGCTGCTTTATAATAAAATTTAAGATGTGGTATGGCTAGACTACCTTCCCTAGCATTTCTTTTCATTAATCCCCTTATTATTCTGGACCTTTTGTTCTTCCAGATGAATTTCGATATTATTTTTTCTAGCGCTATAAAAATTTGGGTAGTTTGATTGGCATGGCACTGAATAAGTAAATTAATTTAGGTAGAATTGTCATTTTATTATATTAGCTGGGCCTGCCCATGAGCAACTGGTGTTTTTCCAATTATTTACATCTTACTTTATTTGTGTGAAAGTAATTTGTAATTGTATTCATAAAGTCCCTGGGTTTGTTTTGGCAAGTAGACTCCCAAATATTTTATAATGGCTATAATAACTTTAAATGAAATTTCTCTTCTATCTCTTGCTATTGGGCTTTGTTAGTAATATATATAGTAAAGCCAAGGACTCATGTGGGTTTATTTTATATCTTGCAACTTTACTAACGTTGTTTATTATTTCAAGTAGTGTTTTACTTGATTCTCTAGGATTCTCTAAGTAAATTATCATATCATCTGCAAAAAGTGATAACTTAGTTTCTTCTTTGCCTATTCTTATCCCTTCAGTTTCTTCTTCTTCTCTTATTGCTAAAGCTAACATTTCTAGTACCGTATTGAATAGCAGTGGTGATAATGGACACACTTGTTTCACTCCTGATCTTATTGGGAATGCATCTAGCTTATTCCCATTATATATAATGCTTGCTGATGGTTTTAGGTAGATGCTACTTATCACTTTAAGGAAGGCCATTTATTCCTATACTCTCAAGTGTTTTCAATAGGAATGGGTGTTGTATTTTTCAAAAGCTTTTTTTGCGTGTATTGAGATAATCATATGATTTCTGTTAGTTTTGTCACTGACATGATCAATTATTCTGATAGTTTTCCTAATATTGAACCAGCCTTGCATTCCTGGTATAAAGACTACCTGATCAAAGTGTATTATTCTCATGACAAGTTGATGTAGTCTTTTCACTAATATTTTATTCAAAACTTTTGCTTCTATATTCATTAGAGAAATTGGTGTATAATTTTATTTCTCTGATTTGGCTCTTCCTGGTTTAGGTATCAGTACCATATTTGTATCATAAAAATAATTTGATAGGACTCTATCAATTTTCCTAAATATTCTACATAGTATTGGAATCGATTGTTCTTCAAATGTTTGATAGAATTCACTTGTAAATCCATGTGGCCCTGGAGATTTTTTCTGGAGAGTTCATTGATGGCTTGTTCAATTTATTTTTCTGAGATGTAGTTATTTAAGCATTTTATGTCTTCTTCTGTTAATCTAGGCCATTTATGTCTTTGTAAATATTCATCCATTTCACCAAGATTGTCCAATTTATGGGTATACAATTGGATAAAATAATTCCTAATTATTATTTTAATTTCATCTTCATTGGAGGTGAATTCACCCTTTTCATTTTTGATACTGGTAATTTGGTTTTCTCCTTTCATTTTTTAAAAATCAAATTAATCAACATTTTATCAATTTTATTTTTTCATAAAACCAGCTTAGTTTTATTAGTTCAATAGTTTTATTAATTTCAATTTTATTAATCTCTCCTTCAGTTTTCAATATTTCTAATTTGGTATTTAATTGGAGATTGTTGATTTGTTCTTTTTCTAGCCTTTTCAGTTTCATGCCCAATCAATTGATCTCCTCTTTATTTTATTCATGTAATCATTCAGTGCTGCATCTCATATGTTTTGGTATATTGTCGCATTATTGTTATTCTCTTGAATGAAATTATTGATTGTTTCTGTGACTTGTTGCTTGACCCATTCATTTTTAGGACTAGATTATTTAGTTTTCAATTAATTTTTAGTCTATCTTTCCATCGCCATTTGTTACATATAATTTTATTGCATCACGATTTGAAAAGGATGCCTTTAGTATTTCTGCCTTCTTGCACTGGATTGTGAGGTCTTTATGCTCTAGAGACTGTACTTTTACATTAAGCCAATTCCCATAGTCCCTGTCCCATTCTGGTTTTGTACATATTCCACATTGTTTAACTGTTATTAAGTGGCTAATTCCTCCCCTTTTGCTCTTTTTATTTATTTTATTAACTCACTTGTATATTTCTCTTCTTGTTTGATCTTTCTATTCTCCATCTATTTGTGTGTAGTTAAAATCATTTTCTCTCCTTCAAAGTCTTCTTTTAAGTAACATTTCTGTTTAATAGGACCTTTTCCAGTTATATCTAAAGAAAATTTTTAACATTCATTTTTACAAAATTTGGCTACCCAATTTTCTCCCTCTTTCCTCCCCTCTTCCTAAAACTCTAAGCAATTTGATATAGGCTATATTTTTTAAGTCATGTAAAACATACTTCCATATTAGTTATGTTGTGGAAGAATAAACAGACAAAAGGGAAAAAATGAAAAAAATAGAGAATTCTTTGATCTACACTTAGAGTCCATCAGTTCTTTCTCTGGATAGCATTTTCTTTCATAAATTCTCTGTAATTGTCTTGGGTCATTGTATTGCTTAGAAGAGCTAAGTCCTTCATAAATGATCATCACATAATGTTGCTGTTACTGTGTACAATGTTCTCCTGATTGGCTCATTTCACTTTGCATCAATTCAAATAAGTCTTTCAAGGTTTTTCTCAAGTCTGCCTGCCCATCATTTCTTACTGCATAATAGTATTCCATTACATCCATATACCACAGCTTGTTCAGCCATTGCCCAACTGATGGACATTCCCTCAACTTCCAATTATTTCCACCACAAAAAAGCCCTATTACAAATATTTTTGTATAGGTCCTTTTCTCTTTTTTATGATTCAAGTAACATCTTTTTTCTTGAACATTCTGTTATTTTCTTTTGAATTGTGCCCCTTATTGTTTCTTTTCGATTCTCATTGATTTGGCACCTTATTCTTTAATTAATGGGCTTACACTGTACCTGTATTTTCTTCTTTCTGTGTCCCTCATATGAATAAAGCTTCAGAAATATCAAATTAGAGCTCTCATTATATCCTATTTCTGTGAAATTACTGTTATAGATGTTGCTACCATCCTCTCTATTTTCTTCTCAGCCTTATTATATATATATATATAT
>JAQQSZ010013754.1:0-11685 GCA_028646595.1 Phalanger gymnotis
GGTGAACCACACTAGTATCTTTACCAAGAAAACCCCAAATAGGGTCACAAAGAGTCGGATCCAACTGAAACAACTGAATATCAACAACATAACACCGAGGAGATGCAACTATCTTGGTGTTTATCACTGTTTTATTTTCATCATGAATCAATTGTCTTACACTTCAAAACATTTCTCATCACCATAAGGCAAATACTTAGCTGCATACACAGAAGTGAAATCATTCCTTAGAGGAAAGTGAATTCACCTACCATCTTTCCTTCCCAAGTTCATCGCTTTATGATGGAGGTGCATTATATCAACATTCTTTTAGATGAAAGAGTCATGGTGCCATCTAGGCCCTCAAAGGATGTCTTAGTCATAGCTTATTTGAAATAGGCTGCCTATCAACTGGTTAAAAGGACAACAATAACCACCATTCTGAAATGGTTTAATCACTTACTACAGCATTGTATGAAATGCCTTTTTGGTAGCCTAGACATCTGTAATTTTCTGCCAGTGTGTGATTTATGCATCAAGACAATCTGGTTAGTTATCTGGTCATCAATTAACAAAGAGTTAAAAGCCAGAAAGGGGAAGTTTAAGGTTATCACTGGTGACTGGAGCTCCTAGATTCCCCTCCCAGTTAGGCTTGGATAACTAGGGTTAGGCACAGTGCATTCATTTGCTGTACCCATCAGTTTGTCCTCAAATCAAGGTCATGAGCAATGAGAAAATAAATGTAAAAAAATAGATATGCTATATTCTTACATTCTCATGTGCTAGAGACACAGACATAATTTACTTGGCAATAATAGCGAGCTATCCCAGCCAGTGCAGAAGTACATTCAAGGAGATTGGATCTAGGCTCTGCACAATTAAACAGTGCTACCCACTCAGTGAGGATGGTTTATAGCATCTCATATTTTCATAACAACCTGGCTCTTTGGTAAATTTAAATGAAAGGTTTAGCGGGTACAACAGTGGATGACCTGACTAATGAAATGTTAAATCAAAGGAAGAAAGAAAGGATAACTTATTTAACCACAAATCACAATTCCAGGAAAGCCTAAAAGCACACACAGTGGTTTCAGTCCAATCCAAGCCATTTGTCAGTGTAAGAGAAAAAAAAAGAAATGGAGGAAAAAAAGAAGCCTCAAAAAAATAGATCTTGGGGAATATCTGGGGATAGCTACCCTCTGGTTTTACTCTTGCTACAAAATCCAAATCCTGAGTTTTGAAGCTGCATGAAGCATTTCAATACTGTTATAACAAAGGCAGATTGGAAATTATTAGCAGAATATTTGCCTTGCTGTGGTCTATGACTAAGCCTTGGAGATTTTGCAATGTTTTTCATCCTAAGTGTGGAGGCACACCCTGGAGAGGATAACCTGAGAGGAAACTGAAGGCCACTGACAACATCCACTACCAGGAATCCAAGAGCAACCACCCCTTCCCCACTTCGGTGCATACCTACTGATTTTTTTTTAGTTTTTTTTAATTTTATTTAATATTTTTAGTTTTCAGCATTGATATTCAGAAGAGTTTGAATTACAAATTTTGTCCCCATTTCTACCCTCCCCCCATTCCAAGATGGCATATATTCTGGTTGCCCCATTCCCCACTCGGCCCTCCTTTCTGTCACCCCACTTCCCCCCATCCCCTTTTCGCTTACTTTTTTTGTAGGGCAAGATAGATTTTTATGCCCCGTTGCCTGTATATCTTATTTCCTAGTTGCATGCGAAAACTTTTTTTTGAACATCTGCTTTCAAAACTTTGACTTCCAAATTCCATCCCTTCTTCCCTCCCCATGCACCCTCCCTAAGAAGGCAAGCGATTCGACGTAGACCACGTATGTATCATTATGTAAAACACTTCCACAATAGTAACATTGTGAAAGACTATATTTTGCTCCTTCCTATCCTATCCCCCTTTGTTCAGATTTCTCCCTTGATCCTGTCCCTTTTCAAAGGTGTTTGCTTTTGATTACCTCCTCCCTGTATCCGCCCTCCCTTCTATCATCCCCCCTTTTTATCTCCTTCCTCCTTTTTCCTGCAGGGTAAGATACCCAATTGAGTGTGTATGGTATTCCCTCTTCAGGTCAAATCTGATGAAAGCAAGGTTCCCTCCTCCCTTCCTACAGAACTGCTTTTTCTTGCCACTTTTATATGATATAATTTACTCCATTCTATCTATCCCTTTCTCCCTCTTTCAACATATTCCTCTCTCATCCCTTAATTTTATTTTTTTAGATATCATCCCTTCATATTCAACTCACCCTATGCCTGCTTTCTATATGTGTGTGTATTCCCTTCAACTACCCTAATACTGAGGTCTCAAGAATTATACACATCATCTTTCCATGTAGGTATGTAAACAAAACAGTTCAATTTTAGTAAATCCCCTATGATTTCTCTTTCTTGTTTACCTTTTCATGCTTCTCTTCATTCTTGTGTTTGAAAGTCAGACTTTTTATTCAGCTCTGGTCTTTTCACTGAGAAAGCTTGAAAGTCTTCTATTTTATTGAAAGACCATATTTTGCCTTGGAGAATGATACTCAGTTTTGCTGGGTAGCTGATTCTTGATTTTAATCATAGTTCCATTGACCTCTGGAATATCATATTCCAAGCCCTACGATCTCTTAATGTAGAAGCTGCTAGATTTTGTGTTATCCTTATTGTGTTTCCACAGTATGCAAATTGTTTCTTTCTGGCTGCTTGCAGTATTTTCTCCTTGACCTGGGAGCTCTGGAATTTGGCAACAATGTTCCTAGGAGTTTTCTTTTTGGGATCTTTTTCAGGAGGCAATTGGTGGATTCTTTCAATTTCTATTTTACCCTCTGGCTCTAGAATATCAGGGCAGTTCTCCTTGATAACTTCTTGAAAGATGATATCTAGGCTCTTTTTTTTGATCATGGCTTTCAGGTAGTCCAATAATTTTTAAATTATCTCTCCTGGATCTATTCTCCAGGTCAGCAGTTTTTCCAATGAGATATTTCACAGTCTTCCATTTTTTCATTCCTTTGGTTCTGTTTAATAATATCTTGATTTCTCATCAAGTCACTAGCTTCCACTTGCTTCAATCTAGTTTTTAAGGTAGTATTTTCTTCGATGGGCTTTTGGACCTCCTTTTCCTATTGGGTAATTCTGCCTTTCAAGGAATTTTTCTCTTCATTGGCTTTGTGGAGCTCTTTTGCCATTTGAGTTAGTCTTTTTTTTAAGGTGTTATTTTCTTCAGTATTTTTTTGGGTCTCTGTTAGCAAGTCATGGGCTTGTTTTTCATGGTTTTCTCGTATCTCTCTCATTTCTCTTCCCAATTTTTCCTCTGCTTCTCTTACTTGCTTTTCCAAATCCTTTTTGAGCTCTTCCATGGCCTGAGACCAATTCTTGTTTTTCTTGGAGTCTTTTGATGTAGGCTCTTTGACTTTATTGACTTCTTCTGGCTGTATGTTTTGGTCTTCTTCGTCACTAGAGAAAGATTCCAAAGTCTGAGTCTGAATCTGAGTCCATTTTTGCTGCCTGGCCATGTTCCCAGCCAACTACTTGATACTCGAGTTTTTTTTTGTTGGGGTATGACTGCTTGTAGAATATAGAGTACTTTGTCCCAAGCTTGAGGGGCTGTGCTGTTGTTTTCAGAGCTATTTCTACACAGCAAGCTCTGCCACACCAGTGCTCCTTCTCCCCCAAGAACCTCCAACCCAGACTGTGACTCAGATATGAGCAGGCTCTGCACTCCTGCTCAGATCCCCCACTTAATTCCTCCCACCAGGTGTGCCTGGGGCCAGAGGCAACTACAGCTGTAGCTCTGTAGTTGCACCACCTCAGCTGCCCCCAGGGGCAGTGGCTGAGCCTTGAACTCCTTTCACTCTGTCCCCACAGCTTTTCCCACTAACCTTCTCTGTCATCTTTGGTGTTTGTGGGTTGAGAAGTCTGGTAACTGCCACAGCTCACTGATTCAGGGTGCTAGGGCCTGTTCTGCCCAGCTCCTGGTCCAGTTGGTCAGGGCGCAGCCCACACTGGGTTCTGCTCCGCTCTGCTCCCAGCTCCATGTGATAGACCTTACCCCGCGACCATCCAGGCTCTCCTGGGCTTGAGCCCTGCTTCCCTTTGCTATTTTGTACATTCTGCAGTTCTAGAATTTGTTCAGAACCATTTTTATAGGTGTTTGGAGGGTTCAGGGGGAGAGCTTTAGGCCAGTCCCTGCTTTCAGCAGCCATCTTGGCTCTGCCACACCCCTACTGATTTTTAATGCTCTAACATTATTAGCTAGATCTGATGCAACCTTCCCAGCCTCTAACGCCCACTTCTTTCAAAAGATTTTTCTTTTCTTCAGATTAAAGTTAATTAAATTCATTTTTAAAAAATCATGATAGTCTCTTGATATAACTGGGAACTCCATCAATACAAATATATTTGGGATTACCAAAGAAAGAGAAGACAGAATTTGCAACATTCAGGAACAGAATTTTTGGATGGCCCAAGAGTATTCAATTTTGACAATTATGTTGCATTTAAAATAATTCTTAATTACCTACTGTGTGCAGAACACTGTGCTAGGTCCTAGGAGAAATAAAGTCAAGATATATAGTAAAGGAAATGACATATTCAGCAACAGTACAATGATGTATGTTAAACACGTTAGCAAGGTTCTTGCTTTTTTTTGTATCATGGACTTCTTTGGCAGCCTGGTGAAACCTATGGACCCTTTTCAGAATTTTTTCTTATAGTTGAAAGAAATGCTAAATTTCAGTTAGAGATTAATGAATAGACAGATACAATTGTTTTGCCAATCCAAGTGCATAGAACTGAAATCGGAGTATTTGCGGTGGGAGATGGAAAGGATAAGTGGTAAGGGCCCATGGACCTAAGTTAAGAACTCCTGCATTAGAGAGACACTAAATCAAGTGCTGTGTAAGGTAAAAGTGGGTGGAATGCAGAACATGTGGATCTGCTGGTACCTTGGGTGACAGATACTACATCATGAGGATGTGGCACCTAATGTGGGCATTGAAAAAGAATGAAAGATTTTAATGGGTGAAGATGTAAGAGAAATCTACTTCAGCAATGGTTAACTATAGGACTATCCAGAAGCATAGAAGAATTAAAGAACACAGAATGTCAAGTAAGCTCACTTAACTGGAGTATACCATTTGTGAAAGGAAATTCAATAAATTAAGTCTAAAAAGGAAAGTTGGATCCAGATTATAGACTTCTTTGAATGCTAAGCTAAGCCATTTCTATTCCTGGCAATAGGGAGCTGATGAAAGATTTCAAGTAAGGGAGACCAGTCCATTAGGAAAATTACTTTGGCAACAATATGAAGGATATGTAGGAGTACACTGGAGAGGGGAGAGAAAAGATACAGGGTAACTGGTTAAGAAGCTATTACAAAAGTCCTTGTAAGAGTTCATGAGGAATTGAATTATAGTGTAGGCAGTGGAAGTCCTGCAGAAAGGGGAGAACATGGTTAAGAGTGATACTAAAGAGGCCTAATCTATAGAATTTGGCAATTAATTCAATATAGGAAATAAAATATTTAAAGATCAAAGGTAACTTCTAGATTTTAAACATGGGTTACTATGAGAATAGTGGTTTATCTATAAAAAAGAAAAAAAAAACTAAGAAAAGCTTATGAAAGAAGGTGATAAGTTTGGAAATGGTAAATTAAAGATTTTGGTGTGATATTCATTAGAAAATGTTTCAGAGTCATCTCAAAATATGGAAGTAGAGCTCTGGGGAAAGGTCAGACCAGTGATTTAGATCTGACCATCATCTACATAGAAATGGATCACTGGAGCTATGGTAATGCTATGGTAATGCATACCAAGGTGATAAATACCAAGAAGGTAGCAAGTGTAGGTCTTAGCGGAAGACGTCTCACAACAGTCTCAGTGATTGATTGGTCTCTAGGCTCTAAAGGAATATCAGAATGATTTGTCAATGCTGGCAACTAGTAGAGTAAATGCGGTTGGAAGCCAGGATCTAGGTGTTCATGACAGAATGTCAAGAACTATGGAGCACAGAGTATGGAGAATACAGTGTAAATGGAGAGTTATTGTTTGGCTTCAATGACTGACCTGATTTTGAGAGAAGATGCATGAGTCAGAGAATATCAAAGAACATAGCTTGCTGTGGATGAGTAGAGGTGTTGGGCTGGGAATCCCTAGGTAATCTGAAGGTTATGTTTTGGACCCCAAAGTGATTGAAAATTAAGCAAATATATAGAGGCAGGAGCCCCCAACTTTGGCCAACAAGATCTGTCATGAGCTGGGTCATGTTGATAGTCCCCATGGAAAGATTTTAGCATTTGAGGACAGTTGAGGATAGAGCCCATGGAGAGGTCAGTTCTCAGCCCCAGCAGTCACTGCGTGAGAAATGATCACAACCAGAATAAGCACAAATATAATGGGATTTGAGGATGTGAGTTTGAGGAGTATAATTGGGTCTATGCCAAAGGGAGACTGAGGAGAACAGAAAATGGCCAGAGAAAGAGCCTAGGAAAAATGATTTCTCTATATAAATCCTCTTCACCAGACAAGGTGGTCTATTTAGTGTCTTCTGAACATTCTTACTTCTTACTTTCATGGTTTTTTCCAAGCTTTTCCTCTCACAATGGGTTTCTCACTCCCATTTCTCTAACTATCTAAACAGTATCCATTTTCCATGTCCTAACTCAAGTTCTAGCTTCTTCAACAAGCATATATGAACTCCAAATGACCTCTTCCTTCTATGTTTTCATGGCACAAACTCTTTATAGTAATCCTTAAGTAATTGATTATATGTTAGCATATGGCATTCATTATATCAACATTTAATTTTCTATGAGATGACATCTTATCTTACCAGCTAGATTATTAGCTTGAGGAAGAGATCTTGTATTATACTTCTAGTTTTCTCAATGTCTAGGAAAATGCTTCATATATATATGTTATTTAATATGTATTTCAGAGAACACAGATTTTATATAAGTATTTCATTGGTGCCATGGTTCCTATTGGCTCAGAAGGCTACCATTTCACCATCTGGTCAGCAAAAAATGTCCACCATTTATTAAGGGTGTATAGCTGCCTGGTTCCATGCTGGCTTCTGCTCTAGCAGGTGCCACCTTTAACTGTCTCTTCTATTTGAGGTCCTCTCTCTTTTCTCTGATCTCTCACCAAATGTAAAACACCTCTTTCTTTTCTGACCTCTGTTAACATCCCATATCTGTAACACTTATATTGTCTCCACTCTGCTGATATAGCAACTATATATGTGTTACTTTTGGTTTGATAGACCCTGAGGCTACATCCAGCTTTTCTGGGGCACCCAGTGAAAAAGAAACTGAACTCCTTTTTGAAAGACATATTTCTGCCAAACACTGTCTCCATTTAATCACAGCACCTGACATTTATATAGTGTTTTAAAATTTGCAATATATTTTATGTACATTCTCTCATTTGAGCTTCATGACAAAGCTGTGAAGTAGGTACTGAAGTATTATTACCACCAGTTTACATTGGAAGACAGAGAGGTTAAATGATTTGCTCATGCTCACACAGCTAGTAGATGTCAAAGGTGGGATGTAAACCAGGGCTTTCCTGCCTCCAACTCCACAGGGCACTATACCACATTGACTCAGTAGGTATTCTTCTCCCTCCTGTCAAGCAATCACCATTCTCTAGACACCAGCAAGGCACTTCTTAAGAAAACATACTTTATCTTCATCGAATTTCAATGCTTAGCTTTTCTTGATAACATGCTAGAGTAGGGGTGGGGTGAGTGGAATGCAAACTCAATATGAGTTAATGGTACAACATGGAAACCCAAATAGTGGACATGATCATAGGCTAGGCTACAGCAAGGGACAGAGTATCCAGAAAGAGGAAGGCAATAGATCTACTCTACTTTGTCCTTTTCAAATAGAATTCTTGGCATAACATTTTAGGAAGAATATTAAAAGGCTGAAGCATTTCAAGAAGGGATGTGACTATAACAGTAAGGGAAATTGAGGATTATTTGAAAACACTCTGCCACATATTGCCTGTGTGACCTTGGACATGTCCTCTGTAGACTTTAAGTTTTCTTGTGTGTGAAATGAGAGGGATGAATTAGATGAATAGATAGATGATCTCTTGTAGCTGTAAAGCTATGAGGTTGAGGAAGGAGAATGAGAACATAACAGCTATCTTTAAGTATCTGAAAGCCTATTATGCAGAAGAGGAAATCTTTTTTCTCTGTATATTCCCAGACTGCAAAATTAGAAGTAGAAGTTCCAAGGAAGTAGATATCAACTTGACACAACAAGCAATCATTGATGCTTAATATTAAGAGGAAAATTTAAAAAAAAAACCCTTCTTAACAATGAGAGCTGCCCAGAGGTGGAATGAGCTGCCTAAGGTGGTTGTAGGTCCTTTTTCCCTGGAGCTTTTTTTTTAAATAGAGGCTGGCTTAGCACTTGTGGGGTACATTCCAGTTCAGGTAAAGGTTAACTTGACAGCCTCTGAGATTGCTTCCTACTTAGAGATATCCTCCCATCTGTGATCGTTGGAATTCAAGGTGCATGTGACTTCTCTGCTACTTAGCTTCCTCTTCCTTGTTTTGACAGGTGACATGGTAAACTTCATTGGCTTGGGAGAAAGTGCCACCTAATTGCACAGTAAATGCTGCATACTCAAGCGACTTTCTTTCCCCCTATCCTCTTGGTGACAAATGAGAGGCAGCCAATGTTCATATGTTGTCTAGTAACTGAAGGAAGCTGAGACAGCACTCTGAGTTCCAAATGGTGGCTCTAGCAGCCCGCAGAGGTCGATTTGTTTTAATATTCTATAGGCTTTTCATAAAGTTTTAGAGGCTTTCTCTTCAGAGAGGAGAAGATAGCAAAAGAATGGGACAAATCAGAGATGATATTAATGCTCCCCAATAGACAATTAAGAGAATATCAATGACTACCAAGTCATATGCCTAACTTCTCATCTTTATAAAATTTTTATGAGAATTATCTACATGTCTATAAAGTGTCTTCAGTTAAAAAAAATGAGAACAGAACAGGCAGTCTTTTTTGAAGAAAGTTTTATTGGTGCCTTTGTTTTATATATATCATAGACATTTCCAGATTCCCTTTCAGCTTTCTCTTGTAACAAGTAACAAAATGTAAGGGGTGAAAAAAAAAACCTTGGGCCTCCTTCCACACTTTTAATCCCCCCCCCACTTGTTTAATGAAAAGAGAAGGGTACATTTCTTTAGCTCTTCTCAAGAATCAAGATGAGTCATTATATCTAAGTAATATTCAGCTTTGTTGTATGGTTTTTTTTTAATTTATACTGTTGTAGTCATAGAGTATATTATTTCCTGGTTTTACCTACTTTCTTCTGCATCAATTTACAAAAATCCTCATTTCTTTATATTTATAACTCCTTACAGTAAAATAAATTCCCTTCAGTTAATATGCCTCGATTTGTTTTAGTCAACTGACAAAATCCTTATTGATGGGCTATTGCTTTGCTCCTGGTTCTTTTCTATGGCTATGACTATTTTGGTTCATATGGGACTTCTCTGTCTTTGATCTCTTGGGGCATCTGTCATAATGCAACCTATGAATCAAAGGACACGGACAATTTGGCCACTTGAGGGGGGGTAATTCCAAATTGATTACCCTTTTTACCATTTGACTGGGTATGAGATGCTTTAATTTGCATTTCCCCAATTGTTAGTGATTTGGAGCAATATTTTAAACAATCATTAATGATTTGTAAACGCCCTGTGACTTCTTTGTTCGTATCCTTTTAGCTACTTATCTTTTGTGGAAAGGCTCTTGGTATTTGGGGTACTTATAGAATATGAGCTAAGTGTGCTATCATACCCTGGGAGACCATTTCCATTTGCCCTTGTCCTTAGAGGAATGACCAAGGGAGCAAACCGAGTTCAAATATATACAAGCCTTAGCATGACATTATACATCTCAACTAGGCAACTTTTCCGAGTGATTCTCAATGGCAGTTCCTATCTTTATCTCACAGCTGAGTAAAGAGTGCAAAAATTAGAAAATCCACTGTTTTATTTTGTTATTAACAAAAAGCATTTTACACAATAGAGAAAAATACTAACAAAGTCTCCCCTGAAAATACTCTCTCGAGCATATATTAAAATCAAAATAAGAGTTCTTACTAAATGCAACCAAATAGATAACTGTTCAATAAACTCTTGAATATTTACATTCAAGGCACAAATAAGATGTATGCCCCAAACAGGTGTCCATCATTTCCATGGATAATCCTTGCAAAGGGCCAAATGGAAAAGAAATGATCTATACATGGTGATTTTTTTGATGATCCTGTTTCTGAATGATATTATGCTGTTTGCATCACAGCTTGGGATATTATAGGTTTTCCTCAGTGAGTTGCATCTATACTCAAAAGATATCAGCCTAAAACCCATATAGGAAAAACTAAATTGATTAAATATTCTTGTTGTCTACAAAATCGTCTACTTAGATGATTGGTCTACTTGTGATGTCAGTATTTACTCTTGGGAAAAGTAAATGGAGCTTTCCAAGTGGACAAAGAGTTGAGCTCAGGACTAAAGAGAATGAAGACAACAGGCTAGAATGGATTTGGGGAACTTACCAGTACTTTTAATGGTCTCCAGGTTTCTCATTGGAAAGACCTAGTTTTCCCCCTCTGGGAGTAGAGCTAAGATGGCAGCATAGAGAAAGCACTCAGTCGACCTCTTCCAACAATCTTCTACACACAAAAAAATTAAAATAACACCTTAAATAGAATTCTGGAGTGACAGAGTCAACAATAGGTCAGAATGAGACATTCTTCTAGCTCAAGACAACTTAGAAGGTTGGAGAAATCTGTGAAAAGGGGTCAGAGATCAGCCTAGAACCCATGTGGATGAAACACCAGTGATGGGACCAGGTGGTGGTGACAGAAGCAGCAATGGTGTCAAGAGCTCTCAAGACAGTAAAGGGATCTAACAACTGGTCAGAAAGAAATTACAGGGGACCACTGCACAAGCACTAGATCCTGGACAATATATTATTTGGCAACTCCATTGCCTATACCCATTTCTGGGTCACAGTTCAATGACAATGAGGAGCACTTTTGTTCAAGATGGAGTAAGAGCCTTGAGGAGCAACTGTTTGACAAATGGTGAATGTGTCACCAATGAAGATGAAATTAAAGGAATTACTAAGAGTTATTTTGTCCAATTATATGCAAATAAAGCTGACAACCCAAGGGAAATGCATGAATATTTTAAAAAATATAAACTGCCCAGATTAACCGAAAAGGAAGTAGAATATTTAAATAGCCCTATCTTATACAAAAGAAATAGAATAAGCCATCGATGAGCTGTCTTTTTTTTGTTTTTTTTAATTTTTATTTTTCAGTTTATTATTTAATATATTTAGTTTTTAGCATTGATTTTCACAAGAGTTCGATTACAAATTTTCTCCCCATTTCTACCCTCCCCCCACTCCAAGATGGCATATATTCAGGTTGCCCCATTCCCCAGTCTGCCTTCCCTTCTGTCACACCACTCTCCTCCCATCCCCTTTTCCCTTCCTTTCTTGTAGGGCAAGATAAATTTCTACGCCCTATTGCCTGTGTATCTTATTTTCTTGTTACATGCAAAAAAAACTTTTTTTTTGTTTTTGAATATCTGTTTTTAAAACTTTGAGTTCTAAATTCTCTCCCCTCTTCCCTTCCCACCCACCCTCCCT
>JAQQSZ010013755.1:0-11685 GCA_028646595.1 Phalanger gymnotis
TGGGGAGCTCACACTAGTCCCTGCTTTCCAGCTGCCATTTTGGCTCTCTTTTCATTTCTGACTCAGCACCAGGCCATGGCATGCCTAATTCTTATTGATAAAAACTTTGATATAATTTTGAGTCTTCCTTAAAGATACGTTTTGAAATTCCTGCTAAATAACTCTGAAGCCTCTTAGATGTAGCCCAATCTTTAAAACTATACTTAGTAATTGGTAGTTGTTATTATGATAAAGAAGAAAACTACCAACTCTGGAAGCATTAAAAGTAGCAATTTAGTTCTAGACACATCTCTTAAAAAGAACTGGAATCCTCCTGTCATTTTTAGACCAAGCATAATTGGATTTTCTAATTCAAAATTGCCAATTAAAATACCATTAAGCACTAAACCTGATAAATTAGGCAAGACTGATTTCTATTCAAATCTAAGGACTAGATTTAGGCTACATATATTTTTTGCTTATATCACTAGTATCCAGCACCTAATAAAATAGTTACCATTACTATGGGTTAATTCAAAGGCAGAGTTTGAATCCAAGTTGCTATATGGCTCATTACACGCTCTCTTGAATCATCCCTTTCCAATATCATTATCCATCTTTCATTTTGAACAGTTTTATAATTACAGTGGATCCTCTTGGGATCTAAAAAAAAAAATTATATAATATTCCCTGGACTCTAGATGTATTTCCAATGGTCAGAGCAATAAAAAAATTAAATTAAAAGTAATTTGGAATTCTTTGGCAATCTTGCCACCCACTTTTGTCAGAGAAAACTTGACTGAGCAGATGGGTTTCATTATTAATTAACACTTATTGACCCACCAATAAGTCTTGCTTCATTCCCTAAAGACCCACGGTTCCAGCTGTCAGACTGAAGACTATGTGAGCCCCTGGGACAGGAGACCTACACAGAAACCAATCCACAAAGTTGAGTTAAGGGAATATCTGTTAGGCAACCTCAGCTCATTTCCAGTGTAAAAATGGAGGAGAAGGAAGGACCCTTCTAAATTCTCCCTAAAGAAACTAGTGTTAACACAGGTAGGGGTTTACAGATCCATGTCAATAACTGATCTTGAAGGAAAAGCAATCTTTCTTGTATACTGCAGGCTGTTCCTGTCTCCTGACATTCCACTTACAACATACACCAGTGATAGTTTCCAGGTGACTTTCAAAGGTCACTTGTAAAAGTTAGTTCAGCAGTTATTTCCTGCTAGGAAAAGTAGTGGGTCCCAGAAGTAAAATATAGGGGTGTAAAGTGATATTACTTTAGAGTTAGCTATAACTCACATATATCTATATAATGTTTGAAAGTTTACAAATCACTCACAACCATCTTGGAGGTAGATGACAGTGGTTTTCTTGCTCTGACACTTGCCAAGACAATCGGCTCTGTAGAAAGAATACAAGGACCACTTTAGGAACATTAGCCCAGAGATTCTGGGTGTCCTTGCTTTTGTCTGCTGCCTACAGGCAGCTTCAGAAGGAAAGAGAAGCAAATGCTTTCATTCAGACTATTGTCAGGAATCCTTGCCTTTCTGTTCCTGAACATGCATGGTCCTGCCTCACTCATCACGCTAACAGCTGCACTAATATTTGCATTAAGTGTATTACATATGCTCATGCAGGGTTCAATATTATCCAATATGAGGGTAAGGTACTGAATATGCCTAGAACTTTTCTGAACCCGAGACCTAATAGACGTCAAGCAAGAGTACCATAAGAATAAAACAAAACAAACAAAAAGCAACAAGGGCAAAGTGTGACACATTGAACTTGTGCCTAGAAAATCAAATGACATTAGTTTCTGGTACCACAGCAAAGGAGATTTAATTTGTCCCCAGTAGGTAGCACTGGGCTTTCCAGATTTTCAGTGCTCAGTACATTGCTGCTGAAGTCTGAAATGGTCAGGATGCTTATTGATCTTAAATTCCCAGTAGCTGTTCCAGCCACGGGGACCAGTGTCCCTTTGACACTTAGGCTAGTTTACTGCATAACACTAATGTACAAAATACTCTGTCTGTACAAATGTTCAAATCCAGCCTCAGACACTAGCTATGTGACCCTGGGCAAGTCACTTAACTCTGTTTATTTCAGTTTCCTCAATTGTAAAATGAACTGGAGAAAGAAATGGCAAACCCCTCCAGTATCTTTGCCAAGTCTGTACAGTTGACTATGTTATAGTTGAGAAAGAAAGAACTGCTTAATCCATGAGGTTTACTCTGTGTAAATCTTAAAGGGATTTATAAATTGTTGTATAAAGGGAGTTATATTGTTGTATAAAGGGAGGTTATTATTATTATTGCTGGCAAATGATTTCTATTTAATAGAAAATTATCTTACAAATGCCAGACCCTCAATTTGTTGCATTCTTTCTGGCAGAGGCCGTCCCAGACCCTAGAAAAGCCTTTATTCTATCTCCTAAAATACTGCTCTAAACTTCCACTTCTTTGTGAAATACTTACATTGTCAGATCAGAGGTGTATTATATTGTCTTGGTTATGGGATCACTAATATTCTCCAGTTTGCCCTGCAAACCCAGTTACAGCAGGAATCACATCTTCATTATGCCTTATAGTGAGATTAATTGTATATTTCTGAATAAGAAGTCAGACATCATAGTCTGACAGAAGCTACTGTTTTTTCCAAAGTTTTGTTAAAAGTGCTTTTTTCTTGAAATCAGGATCATCCAAGAAAATGCATACCTATAACATCAGGAAACAACAGTGAATCAAATTTGTTACTGCTTTAAGACCATGGGCATGAGTTGCAGATTTTAGAACCTTGATATAGGAATAAAAGAATTAAATAATTCCCACTCATCCAGCCGCTTTGCTGCTGCCCCAGCCAAGCTGTCCTGACTCCTCACCTGGCCTCTGCTGGGAAGCACAGGGAAATATCAATGAGCAGAGCAGAGAAAGCTAATGCGTAGACAAAGCCATAGGCCAAGATTTGCCGTTAAATCAACAGCTTCTGACCTGAACTTGATATTGCAAGCATTCTCTCTTTCAGTGAGCCCCAAAGAGAATGGAGCAAGGAAACAGGGCTCCTATTTTTCAGCTTACCTTCAAGTGAGATCACTTTACACCCCTATATTTTACCTCTGGCCCCCTGCTTTTCCCAATAGACAACATTGTTGAGCTTACTTTTCCAAGTGAAGGACTGCACACAGCCCCAAAGCTCAACATGGCCATTTAGCTCAAACAATAATAAAATTATAGTAACCATCATCATCATCATCATCATCATCCCTTGCATTTGTATGGGGTTTTATAGTTTCCCAGGTACATTCTCCTGCATTATCTCATTCGTAGTTCTCCCAGACATATTGGCATTGCATTCTGAGTTTTTGCTACCACCCTACAGACTAGTCATTGTGTGTTAGCTACTTAGAACTAAAGAACTTTTTAATCCTGTTTTTAGGATTAAAAAAAGATATCAAAATATGACATCTTTGGGAAGATCTCAAAGAATATAGCTTACCAAGTATGAAATGTTAATCTGGAAAAACAATTATTAAAAGTCAAGACCTGAATTATATCTGAACTACATTTGTTTTATTTTTTTGTTCTAGACATGATTTCATAAGTTTAAAAAGAACTCCTTGTGGGGAAACTCCCTCCACCATGCAGATCAGCAGCTCATTTGTAAACATATTATTAGAGAACTGCCCAAGGCATTGAGAGATGAAGTTACTTAAGAGCATTTAATTAGATTAAGATTAAGGTCACAGATATATAGCATAGGCCAAAAACAGGACTTGAACTCAGATCTTCTAGCCCTTAAGTCTGGCCTTATTTGGTTTTGTTTTTTGAGGGGTTTTTTGGTGGTTGTTTTCATCTTATTTTGTATCCCCAGTACTCAGCACAGGGTCTGGCATATTGTAGTCACTTAATAAATACTTATTGACTCAACTTAACTTTAGCTTTCTAAAAGAAACTCACATTCACAAGATGAACAGCTCCTTTTCTCAGATTAATAAGTAATAAACACATTTAATTCCATGGTTAAGAGCTGAGAAATGGAATACTACTGAAGCAAGGGATTGTCTGAATAGTTTCTCTCTATATGAATACAATTCACTTTTCCTGAAGAGTCAGCAGAATGAAATTAAATTTAGGTTTGTCATATCATATGAAAGCATCTATCTCCATACATGAGATGAATGAGAGGCTTTGTTGAGACAGGTAAGTGTCATTTCCTTTAGCTCCCCATGTGTTCTGTAAAACCATGTGGATTGCCCATTTCAGCAGTCAGCAGCACCTCCAGTAGATATGGAACAGGGAAGTGAATTTGCCAGCCATGGCAGCTACTCCCCAGCAGATTCCAGAGGCAGTTATTGGCTGTGGCTTCAGTTATCTGAGGATGTGTCACATGTTTAGGCTGTTACATGATCTATCCTGGCTGCCTTATGCTCCTAAAAGCTTTTTCCATGCAATGACTTTTTACACATTTTTAACAATTGTGAATGAGGTGCCATGTGACTCTCTAACGAAATCTGTAGGAAAACTCTTTTGCAGCTATTTAAATAAGGGAGGGGAGCTCTCTTACTGACTGACTCTAAGCATTTGTATACGGAAATAAACTACCAAACCTACCTAATAATTGTCCCCTGTATGGGCCTTTCATGTGTTCAATCTCAACTATATATGTATGTGTATATATACACGTATGTGTATACACATATTTTTATGAAGCAAAATGCCCAAGAGCAAGCTCTTGCTTGGATTTATGGATTTCCTTGGTGATACCTGGTCTCAGGTCAATGTAATACAAAGCAAGAAGCATGTATAGGATGCCTACTGTGTGCCAGGCCAAAGATAAGAATAAAGCAATCCCTGTCCTCAAGGAGCTTATAATCACATACTATTTCCAACCATGAAAACACAACTTCTTGTCAAGATTCATCAGATTTTCTTTTTTTAAATCTCACCTGAAACTAACGCTTTCCAGGCAATTTAATCATGAGTAAGGTGAATGTAAAGGCCAAAGACATTTTTAAAAGATATGAAACACATATATTAATGAATGCTTGCACTGTTTCCATTTGCCTTTTTAAAATCATAAAGACTTGCTTAGGAGTTCTTAATCATTATGGTCTTAAATTATTTATAATTTATTATTTACACATTTAGCACTTCAATTAGAAACCTATGCAAAAATCCGAAAGTAGGGAAATCAACATTGCCAAGATAAATTCTTTCAATCCAGAGAAAATTTTGCTATATTGTTTCAGAAAATGAAAGAAAGTCACACAAATAATTGAGTCAAGATGTTTTTCTCTACTACTGGCATATTTGTAGTCTGGTTGTGGGAGTATGGGTATAAAGAGAGGGATACCAGGTTATCGTATAGGATAAATAGGATAATAATATATTGTATAGGATAATGAGGTGGGAGTGAAAATATCAATTAAACATTTTAAGTGCACAGGAAAAAAAAACAAACCAGACAAAAGGGGACACAAAAAATAGAGAAACTGTGTTACTGACCTTGAAAAAGTCACCTAATCTCTCAGTGTCCAAGGCAATTCTCTAAGATTGTAAGTGACAGAGCAGGAGGAAATGGGCATTAGTAGATGGATTAGACCTATGTCAATGGAACCAGTCTATTTGGGGTTTTTGGTTTGTTTTTGTTTTCAAATAAGAGTAATAAAAAACAACGAATTATTTTCTCCCTAGTACTTTCCCATACAAGAAAAATGCTATATCATTTCAGTCTGCAATATATTCCCAAGCAGAAGTACTAGAAAAGGCATCAAGGATTCATATGACCTCAGAAAGAGAATGAAAAACAATCAAGAGGACAGTCTGACTGCTACACTAGAATCCCTGAGGATGTTAAAAGCCTGGGGGGACAACCAATAGGTACATCCTCTATGGAGGAATTATGCAAAGAACTGGAGGAGTATCCATGGGATAGAAAAGCCTAGAATTGCTACAATCTGTACTCCCAACAAAATTAGTACTTTTCTTATTTCCCCTGTGTTTACACATATAGAGGAAGAAGCCTGCTAATAGTGGTAGAGCCAGCCTACTAAAAACTAAGAGGAAACCTAAGAGGCCAGGTAACCAAAAAGTTAGACAAATAGACTTGTTCCTCTTGTGCTGACATATATGCATGCTCCCCAGGAGGGGGACTGCTCCTCTGTCACCTTAACCCACCCAATTGTTAAATCTTGATCAACTTTAAAGACTAAACCTTTTTTAAAAACATCTTTTCTTTTTGTCATGAAACTAACAACCAACAAACTCAAACATTTCAACATAGCAAGAAAGATAATTATGTAGCAAACGACCTGAGTTCTACAGTTTAAAAAGAAATGTATATGTGTGTGTATGTGTATGTGTGGGATTTAACAAAAGAAACAGAGCTAACAACTATATCTGTAAATTTACTGGTCTGGGGAAGATTCTGATGAGGAACCTCCTGTACCAGTGTGCCTGCTCTGCAATTTAAATTTTTAAACAGTAATCTAGAGCACAGGGTTCCATGGTCAGTACGTGTTAGAAAAGGCACTTGAACCTAGGTCTTCTGTACGCCAATCTTCTACCTCACCCCTTTTTCTTGTTCTCTTTGTCTAGTGTATGTATATATGTTTGCATATGTATGTGTATATGTGTGTATGTGTGTACATGTACATGTACACGTACATGTACACGTATATGTATATGTATATGTGTATGTATATGTATATGTAGCTCTCTCAGTCTCCAAGTTACAAAGGAGATGATGACCTATATTGGCAGAGGGATTCATTCCACCTAGAAGTTTCCAGGACCAATGAAATCATAAGTCGACTGTAGCCTCTGGCCCTATCCAGTTTGTGCATAAATGTATGCATTGTTTTGCTTTCTTTTTTAAGTTCAGATAGTGAGGATTCATTTTGATACCAGGCAGAAGATTATCCATCTTTCAGCTCTTAAGAGATGAATGCTCATAAAGAAATCATAACAAAAGTATATCAAAAGACTAAATTGCTTTGTTTGGAGAGTGTTTTTTTTAATCTCTTCCAGAAGCTTGTGTACTAGACCTTTTGAGCTATGAACTGATTAAAGTACCCTGAATCAGAGCTAATCACAAGGACCACCCACTTTTAGAATTTAAGACTAAAGTGAACAATAAGGTCAGGTGAGGCAGGTCATATGTGGCTACAAATTGAAACCGCCACATGGCAGCAGAAAAGACAACTGGCATGAACAGCACTTCAGATATAGATACATGTGAAGATACCATGATAATCTGGTAGATTTAAGATTTATTGACTATGAAACATCAAACAACCCTCAGCACAGCTTTTAGCTGACTCTGAAATTGCTTGTGCTTCTCAACCCAGACTGCAAGACAGAACAAAAAAGATCCGATGGATTTTAGGGGCTTATCTGATGAAAAGCACATGGCACATGAAAGGTTTCAAAGAAAGATAAGGTACATGAAAGCAATGAGAGTCAGCACATACCTCTGCCCCAACCCAGAGACTCTACAGTGACTCTTCATGAAGATTCAATCTAGGAAAAACTTCCACAAGCCTTTTCATTTTCATTTCATGTACATTGATGCATCTGTGTTCATTCTGAGTTTCCAGGTCCCAAAGTTCTCATGGAAAATGATGGAAACCCAAAGTCACCCAAGCCGTGTATCTTTTACTCTTACACTTTTCAAGCTGAGCCCCAGCATCATATGAAAAACACACCTCAGATTCCCCTAAAAAATAAAAATTATGAGGAGCAAATTGTCAACATTTAAGGAAAGTCAAGATTAGGAGTTTTAAAAGTCTGTATATTTGAAAATCAATACAGTTAAAATTAAAATAGACATATTAAATAGTGGAGAAGAAGATGGGGAGGGAATCTTTGCAACAAATTTCTCTGATAAAGGTCTAATTTCCAAGATACATAAGGAACTGATTCAAATATATAAGAAAAAGAGCCATTTCGCAGTAGATAAGTGGTCAAAGAATATGAAGGAGCAGTTCTAGACTATCAAGAGCCATATTACCAAAAAAAAATGCTCTGAATCACCAATAATTAGAGAAATGCAAATTAAAGGAATTCTGAGGTTCCACCTCACACTCATTGATAAACATGATAAAAAGGGAAAATAACCTGTTGAAGGGTCTGTGGGAAGACAAGCACATTAATACATTATTGATAGAGCTGGCGAGTGGTACAGCTATCCTGAAAAACAATTTGTAACTGTGCTCCAAAATTTACTAAGCTGCATATGCACTTTTATCCAGAGACACCATTACTAGGCCTATAGTCCAAAGAAATTAAAGAAAGAGGAAAAAGAACATTATACTATCTATGTGTATATGTTTATGTGTATATATACATATATATGTATATACTTGTGTGTATACATATGTGTATATATCTCTATATATAGATAGAAATACACACTGATGTCTGTGTATATTTATATATATACATACACACATACATACAAATATATATATGTATATGTGCACGTGTATACAAATGTGTATTGTAACCATATGCATACAAACACTTGTATATATGCATGTCTATGTTGTACATGCGTATATATGTGTGCTTTGTGAATGTATGTATTGTGTCTGTGTGTATATATAGAAATACAGATACAGAAATATACATGTACATATACACACACACACACACACACACACACACACATATATATATATATATATATATATATATATATATATATACATATCAGCTCCTTTTGTAGTATCAAGGAAGTAGAAGCTAAGGTAATGACCATTAATCAGCTGAACCAATTATGGTATAAAACTGTAACTGAATAGTATTCTGCCATAAGAAATTGCAAAGGGGCAATTTCAGAGAAACATTAAAGCTTTGATAGGCTAATGAAGACTGACGTCAGCAAAACAAGGGGGAAAATATATATTAACAATATTGTACAGACAAACTTTGAAATACCAATGACCAGTCATGCTGGTAGAAAATTGATGAGGAAGCATGCATTTCACCTCCCAAGAGAAAGGTGAGAGACTCTGTAGAACGAGATATATATTTTTGGACATGACCAATGTAAGAAAAGTTTCACTTTTCCTTCTTTTCAATAAAGTGGAGGATAGAAGGGAGATAAATTAAATGTTTGTTCATTGAAAAAAGTTTTTTTTAAAAGCTTGTGTGATTAAAGATTTAGAAAACTCAAAAAGGTACTCAAAGATGTAAACAGAGCTGATCAAAGATAAAATGATGAAGAAGGCAAAGTGGGTTCTTAGTACTATATCCTCTCAAACTATTATGTCATACCCTTCTTGCTTCCTTGATTTGGGTCCATCTTTACCTACCCTTTCAAGTATCCATAACCATAACTAGAGTTGTATGGCTGGACCTTTGTCCCAAGATGCCAAAATGTCAGCACTGGACACTGACACCACTGTCCTAAAAGTTCTAGTTAATTAAGTTTCATAAATTAGTCATCTATGGATAATGTTAATGAGTTTTAATTCTAAATAAAAGATTTTCATTCTAAGGCAAGTTAAAAACAAGAAGATGCATTAATGCAAAGGAGGATCTTATAGTGGAAATTTCAGGTTACCTGGAGGCAGGGATTGGAGGGGAGAAGCGTTAGTGCCTGCTTTTATCACATCACATGAACGAGCACTTCCTTCATTTATACATAAAGATTAATTTGGGCATAAATAAAGGGACTTTAATCAATATGACTCAGAAGTTAGATCCTCAGTACATAGAAAGTGGAAAAATGTCTAGTTATTAGAAGAGCAATCAGAAATAGAGAACTGCAGTTCAATAGTGTGTCAAACATGGATAACAGACTTGACCTTGATGCTTGCCCTTTGAAGATCCAGCTAAAGATATTAAGCTCAATCAATCAACAAGCACCAGACATTATGCTAAGTACTGGGGTTACAAAAACAAGAAAAGAAACTGCCCTTGCTCTCAAGGAGCCTGGTAACAACAACAACACGTATCAATTTCAGATTTGCAAAAAGCTTTTTTTTCCCCGAGAGTACTATAAGGTAGGTACCATTTATTATTATAACAAAGGGCTCAAAATCTATTTGCATAAAATCTCATTGTTGGAGATTAATTATTCAATTCTCCATTCCTTCATCAGGTGAAGAGCTGGTGAGAGCTTAGGAGAGGAGAGGTCCCTGAGATGCCTTCCAGCTTTGAAAAAGAGGAGTAATGATTCAACATTTTCATCAGAGAGAGGCCCTTGAAAAAGGTCAACATGTAGAGGGGCCAGCACCACAATCAAGTCCCTATACCAACTTACCACATTAGAGACTTCAGGGAATTTCCCTTTGGATAAAATCGAGGACTGTCTCTCGGTTGAGCTGAGACATCTCACTCGCAGTATTGTCTGATAAGTTCTCGTCTGCATAAATTTTCTGATTTCTCTTTGCTCTTAGCTTAGATAAATGGGTTTGCTCGATATTCCTAGTTATGGTCTTTGTATAACTGGCATTTGGTGGGAAAGGAGTCTAGCCTTGCATATGTGGCTTACTGCCTTCCTTCCCTGTTAAGGGACAGCAACCAAGATCACAGCTTGAACCTAACAACACCTATGGGGTGGAGGTCAAAGAGATATAATTTTAGCCTGATATTCCCTTTCTGAGGAGAGCATAGTGACCATACTCCTGGTTCCCATCTCCTGCTTTTTCTCTTGACAATAATAAAAGTCTCCCTTAGAGAAGTGTGAGTGGAGAAGACTCTAGAGATATCTGTTCATGCCTCCTTGTAAAGTCAAATCTAGACACTAGACACACATAACCTACATGGACAACACAGTACAGACACACAATCACATACACACAACTTACGTTATCACTGTCATTTTATAGATGCCAATTATCACCATTATTTACATTTACAACACCAATTTACATTTACAAAGCACCAATACCCCTTAAAACCCTAATCTGATACATTATAACAGAATGGGAGTAATTCTGACATCTCAAAGATTGTTCCAGTAGGATGTAAGCTCTGGCAGACCCCACCAAGAGAGAAATTTGCTTCAGTTCAATTTAACAAAGATTTATTAAGTGCCTACAATGTGGCAAGTACTGTGTACTTGGACATGGCCAATGTAAGAAAAGTTTCACTTTTCTTTCTTTTCAATAAAGTGGAGGATAGAAGGGAGATAAATTAAATGTTCCTTCATTGAAAAAAAAATAAAAGTTTTCTTATAAGCTTGTGTGATTAAAGAAGAGATAGAAAACTCAAAAAGCTACTCGAGGATATGAACAGAGCTGATCAAAGATAAAATGATGAAGAAGGCAAAGTGGGTCCTTAGTACCATGTCTTCTCAACCTATTATATCATACCCTTCCTGCCTACTTGATTTGTGTCCATCATTACCTACCCTTGCAAGTATCCATAACCATAACTAGAGTTGTATGCTGTAATCTGTGTCCCAAGATTACAAAATGTCAGTATTGGACACTGACACCACTGTTTCATCTATAGGGAAGAAAGAAAGAATAAGAAAGAAAGAATAAGAAAGAAAGAAAGAGAGGGAGGGAGGGAGAGAGAGAAAAAAGAGAAGAGAGAGAAAAAAGAAAGAGAGAGAAAGAGAGAGAAGAGAGAAAGAGAAAGAAAGAAAGATAGATGGAAGAAAGAGAAATAGAAGAGAGAAAGAAAGAGAGAAGAGAGAAAGAAAGAGAGGGGGAAGACATAAACAGAGAGAAAGAAATAGAGAAGG
>JAQQSZ010013756.1:0-11684 GCA_028646595.1 Phalanger gymnotis
AGAGAGAGAGAGAGAGAGAGAGAGAGAGAGAGAGAGAGAAACAGAGGGCACAGGGAGAGTTGAATATGAAGGGATGATATCTTAAAAAAATAAAATCAAATTAAAGGATGAGAGAGGAATATATTGAGAGAGGGAGAAAGGGAGAGATAGAATGGGGTAAATTATCTCACATAAAAGTGGCAAGAAAAAGCAGTTCTATAAGAAGAGTAGAGGGAGCAGGCGAGGAGGAATGAATGAATCTTGTGAGGCAATACCATACACACTCAATTGGGTATCTTACCCCACAGGAAAGAAGGAGGAAGAAGATAAAAAAGGGGGGACGATAGAAGGGAGGGTAGATCAGGGGAGGAGGTAATCAAAAACAAACACTTTTGAAAAGGGACAGAGTCAAGTGAGAAAGTTCAATAAAGGGGCATAGGTTAGGAAGGAGCAAAATATAGTTAGTCTTTCACAACATGAATATTGTGGAAGGGTTTTACATAATGATACACATTTGGCCTATGTTGAATTGCTTGCCTTCTTAGGGAGGGTGGGTGGGGAGGGAAGAGGGGAGAGAATTTGGAACTCAAAGTTTTAAAAACAGATGTTAAAAAAAAAAACTTTTAGCACGCAACTAGGAAATAAGATACACAGGCCATGGGGCATAGAAATTTATTTTGCCCTACAAGAAAGGAAGGGAAAAGGGGAATGGAGGCGAGTGGGGTGACATAAGGGAGGGCTGACTGGGGAATGGGGCAACAAGATATATGCCATTTGGAGTGGGTGGTAGGGTTGAAATGGGGAGAAAATTCATAATTCAAACTCTTGTGAAAATCAATGCTGAAAACTAAATATATTAAATAAATAAATAAATAAATAAATTTTTAAAATTGTGTAAAATTACCAAATTCGGATTTAGTGTGCAAATCAAAAACAACTCAATATCACTGACTGGTAGAAAAAAAAATTGTACCAAATAAAACTCACATCAAACTTTTGTTCAGTAATGTGATTTTATTACAATAAAAATGAATTTTCTGATATGCATCAAATTTCCCTCGTGGTTTAAGCCATGATTTACATTTAAAATGCATGAGGAAAACAGGTTGATACACTTTCTTGAGGTGCTGGCATAAGAAATAATGATAAAAACATTCAAATATCTTCATGGATAAGTTTACTTTTTTTCTAGCTATGTATGACTCCTTATAAAATGGTCATTCTACTCCTCTTAGGAAAATGAAGTCTATTTTCTAGAAATGATTTTTCCCTGCCTGAAGATGGTTTTAAGATGTATTGCAAAAAACAATCATCAGAAGTGTTACATGGCATCAATTATAAGTGCCAACATATTTTCTTCAATATAACCTTTCTATTCTTACCATTAGTGTAATATGAGCCCTACCACACACTGGTATGTGTCTTTCTCTGCATTGCAGCCTGTTTGAGGAATGACAGAATTATAGAGGAGAAAGAGAGAATCTGTTTCTTTATTATTGTTGGGAGCTCTTCATTCTCTTCATTTTCCTTTTCCTTTTTAATTTATTTTTCCACTCAATAGTATTTTATTTTTTTTTCCAATTACATGTAAAGATAGTTTTCAACATCCACTTTCATAAAATTTTGAGTTCCAAATTTTTCACCTCCTTTCTTCTCATCCCTATTTTCTTCTCACCCCTGTTCCAAGATGGCAAGCAATCTGATACAGGCTACACATGTACAATCATATTGAACATATTTCCACATTAGTCATGTTGTGAAAGAAGAATCTGAATAAAAGGAAAAAAAAAACACTAGAAAGAAAGAGGGGGGAGGGAGAGAGAGAATAGAATGCTTTCATCTGCATTCAGACTCCATAGTTATTTCTCTGCATGTGGATAGTGTTTTCTATCATGAGTCTTTTGGAATTGTCTTAGATCATTGTATTGCTGAGAATAAATAAGTGTATCAAAGTTGTTCATCATACAATATTACTGTTACTGTGTACAATGTTCTCCTGGTTCTGTTCACTTCCCTCATGAAAATCTTTCCATGTTTTTCTAAAATCCACCTGCTCATCTTTTCCTATGGAACAATAGTATTTCATTGCTTTCATATACTACACCTTGTTCAGCCATTCCCCAATTGACGGGCATTCTCTAAACTTCCAATTCTTGGCCGCCACAAAAAGAGGTGTTATGAATATTTTTGTATATGTGGGTCTTTTTCCTTTGTGAAAGTCTTGCTTGATCAAAGTGTTTGCACAGTTTTACAGCCCTTTGGGCATAGTTCCAAATTGCTCTCCAGAATGGTTGGATCAGTCCACAACTCCACCAATAATGCAGTATAGTGTTCCAATTTTCCCACATCTTTATCAACATTTATAATTTTCCTTTTTTTGTTCTTCCATCTCTTTGGTGCTTTTGACTTCCAGTTTCAAGAATGAACATGGGTAATGATGATTCCATTTCAGATTGTTTAAGGTAAGAAAAGGACTCTGAAAAGAATCTGACATAAGAGAAACTATTAGTCTCTGTCATGTTATTCCTAGATTTCTACATTAGAGATTTAGAGATTTGGGGGAATTTTCCTCTTGGGTGACACACTCTCACTCTCTCTCTCTCTCTCTCTCTTCACACACACACACACACACACACACACACACACACACACACATATAATCTTACCTTACTCTTCATTGGGGAACTCTTTCAATCTGTATTGTCTGGTATATATTCTCATAAGTATGCTTCTTCTGATTTCAGTTTTTCTATTTACTTAGATAAATGGTATTCTTTGCTTTTTGCTATGTGTATCCATTATGGAATTAATACATGGTGATATTCAAGTCTTTGATATGGAGCTTTGGGGTCTTCCTTTTCCCATTAATAAACGTTAATGAGGTGTTTAGCTTGAACCTGAAAAAATACATTTCTTGACTGACAATATTTAATAAAACAGTTAGATGTAATTCTATCCCAGTTTTTCTCTCTCTGGAGAGCAAAATGATCAAACTATGGCCTCTGTTTCCTGCTTTCTTTCCTGGAAGAAATTATATTCTCTCTTGGAGAATAATAGGTGGAGAAGACATTAAAGATATGCCCATTCTGGCCTGTCTGTGAGCCACACAGGGCACCATAATAATGTGTAGTTGCCAAATGATCCTCATTTTGCTATTTTGTTTCATGACATGTGATTATTTTAACATGTGTTAAATTTATTTGAGTTTCCTGGAAGGCGGGTGTTGACAAAACAGAAAAAAAAAATCTCCCTGTAATCAAGGTAATTATCCATTTAATGGAGTGATGATAAGAAAAGAAAATACAAGTAAAAATCTTAAATCACTCTCAGAGTATAGGAAAAGCTGTCATGAATCCTCTTCTTTGAGAGAGTCAATTTTCATTAACTTAGCCATAGGAATTTTTGAATGACTTTTGAAACATTAACATTTTGATGGATATATGATTTTTTCCATGTATTCCCTCGTACAGATCAAAATTTAATATCTTATGACTCCATGAAATTCTTGTACTTGGATTTCAATAAACCTTCAATAAAGGTTGTATCTAATGATCTTGAAATTTTCATCTGATTTTTGAAAGGTCCTAAGAATATCAATTTACCATATATGTATTATCTGTTATCTCTTCATTTCACTGTATAACTGACAAACCTGCCTTTTTGCTCAGAAATTACTTGGAAATCATTTATATTACTTATTTGCATGTAATTGGTAATAAGAAATATTCTTCGTAATATGTATGATCATCATTAGTTTTTCTATTGCAATTTAAGTCATCTAAAATTTAAAATTTTAAAAAGTTATGGTATTCCACAATTCAGTCATATAGCATTGCCAAGAGAATTGTTAACACTTAAATTTCATTTTTATTTTAAAAAAATAATTAAATTAATTTTATTACATTTTAAATTACAAACTCTATCACTACCTCCCCACCTTGCATTAGAAAATACCACCATTTAGCACACTCACATTTAGCACATGTTTGTGTGTGTATATATGTATGTTGTATGCATGTGAATATGCATATTTGTATACATATATTTGTGCATTTGTGTGCACGTGTGTGTATGTGTGGTGTGTGTGTGTGTGTGTGTAAATCCGTACTATGCATATTTCTATTTAATTTTCTCTCCCAAGATAGAGAGCATTTTCCTTGATAGGTCCTTTGAAGGTGGTTTGAGTATGTATAATATTCAGAATACTGTTGATATTCACAGTTATCCTTTGAATGATATTGCTGTTACTGTATACAACATTCTCCCAGTTTTGTTCATTTCATTTTTTTCATTATTTCATGCAAGTGTTTCTATGTTTGTTTTTTAATCAACCAACTCATCATTTCTTACAACACAGTAGTGTTCCATCACAGTCATGTACCACAAGTTGTTTAGCCATTCCCCAGTTGATGGGTATACTGTCGATTTCCAGTTGTTTTTTTTTTTTTTTCCCACCACATAGAGAATTACTATACACATTTTAGAATATATAGGCATTTTTTTTTTATTTTTCCCTGATCACTCTGGCAAACAGAAGTAATAGTAGTATTTCTGGGACAAAGCTCAGACACAGTTTTATGACTCTTTGGGCTAAATAATTCCAGATTGCTTTCCAAAATAGTTAAATCAGTTCATAGTTCTATCAACAGTGTTCTAATGTCTCAATTTTCCTACATCACTTCTAACATTTGTCATTTACCCTTTCTACCACTTTAGCCAATATGATAGGTATGAGATGATATCTCAAAGTTAGGTTTGCATTTCTCTCATCATTAATAATTTAGAACATAGGGTTTTTTATACATAACTATATATAGCTTTGATTTCTTCATTCAAAAACTGACTTCATACCCTTTGACCATTTATCTATTGGGCAATGGAATTATTTAGAAACATATTTGTATTTTTTTTCTAAATATAATATGATAATATTATAAATTAAGTGGGTATTATTGGGAAAATAAAGGAAGTGCAAAACAGGGAAAAATGAAGAATTGTACTAATAACTGACATTTTTACAGCTAGCATTGTAACATAAAAAAATTATATGAATTATCTTATTTGAGATTTCACCAAAACTCTAAGAGATAGTTTCTATAAGTATTATTATCTCCATTTTTTAGATCAACAAACTGAAGCATGTAAGTTATTTTTTTTTTTTTGCTTTTTCTTTATATTCTCAGTTCCTGGAAGTTCTTTATAAATACTTGATAACTTTCAGAAGACCAGAAGTCTGAGGATTGAACATTGAGGACTAATGACAATTAAGAGAAGTAATGAGGAAGTAGAGTTAATAATTCTTTTTAAGAAAATATGATCAGTAACTTATTTAGGAAAATATTATAATGTTATATAATTTAGTCTCTTCTATAATTGGTAATATGTATGAGCTTACTGCCTTCTTCCTCACATGCCATTCCTTTAGAATGGAAAAATTGTGCCCAAGAAATAAACTTTCAGAGAGGAGCAAGTCTATTTAGTTTCAAACCAGTGTGTCTTAAGAGTCAGTAACAATAAAATTGAAGCCATATCACTGAAACTTGTCCACTCCCCAAAGATGGTGATAACTTTGCAAATCCCATTTTCTAGGGCTCTTGTACTCCTGGGAAAATGCAGATAGTACTTTTGGCACAAATGGTACAGTATAGTACTTCCCGGGTCAATTCCAGAGGGTTATATTTTCAAGAACACACACACACACACACACACACACACACACACACACACACACACTCACGTGCATGGGCACGAGCACATACATGCACACTTAAATTAAAAGTCTTAAGTAAAAACCCAAAGCAATATATGCCTAGAATCATTTAGGTGTATATTTTCCTCATTTAGGCAATAATTTTCCTCATTATTGATACTTGTAACAACAGATTTTGCTGTAAAATATGTTTTTATCAAGTCGGATAAAGCATTTCAAAATCAGATTTCAAGTTGTGAGAGATATATGTGACATGATATTGTCAGCTACATAAACTACTTTCAAGGAGAGGGGACGATATTGTCTCATGATGATGCCTCATTTCTTTAACATCATTGGCTCATTTCCTTCTACCGTATTTTTATTTATTTATACTTTGTTGAATCAAGTGAATTTAACTGTTGAACTCTGTGTGGTGTTTGTCAAACACCTGATTGCTCACACAGTGAGGTTTTTTTTTTTTTTTGTCATCATTTAGGGTTAATGTATGAACATCTAACAAAATACCAACCTTCTCTTTGTAGTCTTTTGCTCTATATATCCATTTCTATTCTAATGTGATCCTAAACACAAATGAATACTTTAACTATTTTTATTAGAATTACTAATTTGCTGATAACAATAGCAAGCCTTTAGCTACATTTTACATTGGCAAAGCATTTTAGATATGTAATATCATTTGATTCTTACAATAACCCTGTGCTGTAGCTACTTTTTATTATTCCCATATTAAGCATAAAGAGATTGAGGAGGAGAGAAAACAAATGCTTCACCCAGGGTCATAGAGCTCTTATTTGAGGCTGAATATGAATTCAGGTTTTCCAGACTAGGAGTTAATTATGTAGATACCTAAATAATTTAGATATTTAAATAATCATTAAGCTAACTGGAATAATGAAAAACCTCCTAATGATTTCCATTTTTGTAGAAAGGGCTATAATCTAAGGATCTCTAAGTATTATTTTTTTTCAATCTATTAAATGTAGGAAGCATATGGCACAAAAATTGTTTTTTTTTTCATAATCTTGAATGAATGACATGAGAAAAATATATCAGACTTTCTGTTTGGCATAAGAGGGAGAGAGTTAGGATTAATTGGTAGAAATTCAAAAGAGGAATGTCTAATCTTGATTTAAAGAAAAAAAATCTGAATAATAAGTGTAATCCAAAATGACATATGTAACCTCAGGAGGTACTAGATTTTCCCTCACTGGTGGTTTTCAATCAAAATGGCCATTTGTTGAATTTTTTGCACAGGAGATTTTGATCTGAATAGAAATCACTCAGTGTCCTTTCTCTCTCTGAAGTTCTGCTTCTTTAGAGCATCTTGGAGATTGCTTACATACAGTTGTAAGATGAGTATTCTTTTTGTTGTTGTGTGTGTATGTGGGGGTGGTATTGAATGTTTATTAATGGCATCAAAAGTTTCTAGAGATTCATATATGCTTTCTAGTTGAAATTACCAGAGACCTACACAACATACCACCATTCATTCCTTTTTACTGTGTAGAATACGATTAGATAAAAGTTAAAACAGTGAGCTGCAGAACACTAAATGGTCCACACGTGTCTTATACCATATTACACAATAAATATGCAATCAGAATATAAAAGGTAACATAATAAAGAAATAGATGAAAAAATGTTTCTATACCTTTCACAGTAATTGTTGGAAGAAAAAATTTCAACCAAATAAAGAATTGGGAAACAAGAAAAGATAAAAAGACATTTTCAATACTTTCAAATATTTTTGCACAGAATCAACTCACCTAAGGTAAGAAAAACAGTAAATTAAGAAAAAAAAATATTTTCATCAAATATCTCTAATAATGGTCTGATCTCCAAGTTATTTAATGAAAAAAAGATGTAACACAAAGATATAGGATGAAGTAGCAAATTCAAGTAGCTAAGTAGTGAAATGATGTAAACAATTTCCAAAGAGATAATTGGAAACTACTAATAACAACTTGAGAAATTGCTTCAACACATTAATAACAATGAATAAAAACAAAGCTGATGTTTTCCTTCATGACAATTTAATTTTTTGTTCATTAGTTTATTTTTAGCTTAAAACATTCCATTCCACAAGCTTTTGAATTTTAAAATTTCTCTCCCTCCCATCCTTCCCCCCTCCCCAAGGTGGCATGCAATCTGTTTTTTTGTTTTTTTTTTGCTTTTTGTTTTTTGGCAGGGCAATTGGGATTAAGTGACTTGCCCAAGGTCACACAGCTAGCACATGTGTCAAGTGTCTGAGGCTGGATTTGAACTCAGGTCCTCCTGACTCCAGGGCTGGTGCTTTACTCACTGTGCCACCTAGCTGCCCCTAGTGGCATGCAATCTGGTATAGATTCTACATATACATTCATATTAAACACATTTTCACATTAGTCATGTTATAAAGAATTATAGCCAATGGAAAAAAAAAACGATGAGGAAAAAGAAACAAAATGAAACAAAAAAGAAAGAGAGCAAATAATATGCTTCAATCTGCATTTAAGCTCCATAATTCTCTCTGGATGTGGATAGCACTTTCCATCATGAGTCTTTTGGTGTTGTCTTAGAGCCTTGCATTTCTGAAAAGAGCCAATTCCATCAAAAATAGTAATCATACAATGTGGCTGTGACTGTGTAGAATGTTCTCCTGGTTCTACTCCTCTCACTCAGCATCAGTTCATATACGGCTTTCCTAGGTGTTTCTGAAGTCTACCTGCTTAAGATTTCTTATAACAAAGTAGTGTTCCATAACATGCATATACCACAATGTGTTCAGCCATTCTCCAATTGATGAGCATCCCCTCAATTTCCAGTTCATTGCCACCAGAAAAATAAATGCTATAAATATTTTTATATAAGCGGGTCCTTTTTCCATTTGGATGATGTCTTTGGGACACAGCCATAGAAGTGGTATTGCTGGGTCAAAGGATATGCACATTTTTGTAACCCTTCGGACATAGTTCCAAATTGTTCTCCAAAATTGTTGGATCAGTTCACAACTCCACCAAAAATGAATTAGTGTTGCAATTTTCCCACATTTTCCCCAGCATTTATACTTCTCCTATTTTGTCATATTAGCCAATCTGACAGGTGTGATTTGGTACCTAAGAGTTGTTTTGATTTGCATTTCTCCAATCAATAGTGATTTAGAGCATTTTTCATATGACTCTAGAGAGCTTTAATTTTTTCTTCTGAAAACTGCCTCTTCATATTCTTTCATCATTTATTAATTGGCGAACAACTTATATTCTTGTAAATTTGATTCAGTTCTCTATATATTTTAGAGACGAGGTCTTTATCAGAGTCACTGGTGGTAAAATTCTTTCCCAGTTTTCTGCTTCCCTTCCAATCTTTATTGCATTGGCTTTGTTTGTACAAAAATTTTTCAATTTAACAAAATCAAAATTATCCATTTTTCATTGCATAATGTTCTCTATCTCTTGTTTGGTCACAATTTCTCCCATTCTCCATAAATCTGACAGACAAACTATTCCTTGCTCTCTTAATTTGCTTATAGTATCACCCTTTATATTTAAATCATGTACCCACTTGGACTTTATTTTAGCATATGGTGTAAGATATTGGTCTATGCCCAGTTTCTGGCATACTACTTTCAAGTTTTACCAGCATTTTTGGTCAAATACTGAGGTCTTATCCCAGAAGTTAGAATCTTTGGGTTTATCAAACAGTAGTTTACTATAATCATTGACTACTGTGACTTGTATACCTAACCTTCTCCATTTATCTGCAATTCTATTTCTCAGCCAGTACCAAGTAGTTTTAATGACTTCTTCTTTACAATACAATTTAAAATCTGGTATGGATAGACCACCTTTCCTTGCATTTCTTTTCATTAATGCCCTTGATATTCTGGACCTTTTGTTCTTCCAGATGAAATTTTCTGTTATTTTTTCCTAGTTTTATAAATTTTTTTGGTGGTTGGATTGGTATGGCACTGAATAAGTAAATTCATTTAATTCTGATGTCAGTTTAATTGAAAGTGATGATCGAGTACTGAACTAGTAATTTTAAAAGGGTAGAGAAATGATGAGAATTGTTGATCAACCTATGAACTGTTCCAACAATACTGAAAGGCAATTTGAAACTATGCTAAAAATGTGAGTAAAATTTCCATGCACTTAACTCGCTAAGCATATATGGGTATGTGTCTTCTCCAAAAGTATTTTCAGCAATACTTATTGTACCAGTAATAAAACCAAATAATAAAACAAACAACCCTAGAAATGATGTAAATGCCCATGGATCAGAGAATCATCAAGCAAAACATATAATAAATACAATGAAATATTATTATGCATTAAGAAACCATGAAAATAAGGAACTCAGAGAAGGATGGAACTTAATTGAACTGAGGCCAAATGGAGTAAACAGAACCAGAAAAAACGAATACACAACTCAATGTAAATGGAAAGAACAACAGAAAAAAATAAACGAACAGGTAGTTATAATGACCAAGCTTGGTCCCAAAGTGGTATAGGAATGTTCCTTTATTCCTTCTTAGTAGAAGTGGAGATATATGGGTATGCAACAGTAGATATACTCATAGACTTGATTAGTGTTATTTAGAAAAAAAAAAAACCTTTTTTTTCTTGACTTTCTTCTTTGTTCAAAGGCATGGCTTTCTGTATGGGGTAAGAGGAAGGAGCATCTTGGGATATCAAACTGATACAAAACAAAAGGTAATGATATAAATAAGGGAAAAGAGAAAGAAGAAGAAAAGAAGGAGGGAAGGAAGGGAAGAAGGGAGGGAGGAAAGAAATGAAAAAATTAAAAGATTCCTTCTTATTCTTAAATGCTATGATTCTGACACTCATAAGGTAAAAAAATATTTTTCTTTCTCTTTAAAATCAAAATGATGTCAAATGAAATCAATACTTTTATGTTGGCCTTTATTCTTTTCCTCCCTACAGCAATTGTAGTCACCTTGAATTTCAAAGGAGCTTGCAAGAAAGTTTTCATTTTCTTCGTCAAACCCATAACTCTATGTCTATAGGGCTATGCTAGAAAGTTCATCCTCCCCTTTTCTGTGCTCTAGTCAATTATGTTTAGTGCCAAGATATAGAAAATTCAGAAGGAAAAAAGTAAAAAGAAGAAAAATGGGAGTAGATATGTTCTCTTCCCCTGAAAGGTCATCATCACAGCTCTGATGTTTCAATTAATGTTCTCAATAGATTGCTGCAGAAGATCTATCAAAATAAAATATCTCTACTTGGGAAGTTCTTTGTGAGTTTAGAAACATAATAGTCCCCAGTGTTATTGAAAAAAGCCACATCAATTAGCCTCAAGAAGAAATGCATGCACACACACATATGTATACATATATACATATACACATATATATAATATACACATATTTCATACACATGCATATATACAAATTTATATGTATGTGAGCCTAGGTGATGGGCTTTTTTTTAAGAACTCTGGGGACTATTATATTTCCAAACTCACAGAGAAATTCCCAAGTAGGTGTGTATGAAAGCATATGTGTATAAAATTTTCATTTAATACATATGTATATGTATATGTGCATATAGGTGAATGTGTGTATACATGTATGAGAGTGTATCTGTGTATCCTCAAGGAAAAGCAAAAAGGCATTCACTGTTAGATTAGATAAAACTTTTTAAGTTAAGCAATTACTATTTGGCCACCACTATATTTTTCCAAGTAAAGACTCTATATATTTTAATGTACTTATGAAAAGTACTTTACTATGTTTTGAAAGCATGCATTAATTTTCAAGAATCAATGTAGCATACTCTTACTTTCTTTGGCCTATATTTGCTTCAGGATTGTAAGGAACTAATATTTCATCAGAATGGCTACTGTCCTTACTGTCTTATATTTTAGCATCTTTATCCCACCATCAACAATTAATAACTGTGGCAATTACCATAGCTGTGGCAATAATTCTAAATAATTATGATGGAGACAATAACAACAATGATCTAGTGGTAAGTGTTTTTGCAAAGAATCT
>JAQQSZ010013758.1:0-11683 GCA_028646595.1 Phalanger gymnotis
TATATATATATATACATATATACACATATATGTACATATGTGTGTACATGCATATTTCATTATAATTGGTTTCCTTTGTAATCTTACGTATTTTATTGCATGCACTTAAAAATCTTATTCCGAGAAGGTTTTTACCAAATTACCAAAAAGTAAATCTAACACATACACACACACACAATACAGACCCCTGACTAAGGAATTGACACTTGAGTTTAGCCTTGAAGGAAACTTGGGAATCTTTAAGGTGGAGGTGAAGAAGTACGTCTGTGGAATACATGAAGGTACAATCTGGTGCAAAAATAGAGAGATAAGAGAGTGAATACAGTGTGTGTTATTGTTTTCATTCAGTCGTGTCCAACTCTTTGTGACCCTATTTGGGGTTTTCTTGGCAAAGATACAGGAGTGGCTTGCCATTTCCTTCTCCAGCTCATTTTACAGATGAGGAAACTGAGGCAAATAGGGTTAAATGACTTGCTAGTGAGTGTCTGAGGCCAGATTTGAACTCAGGAAGACAAGTCTTCCTGATTCGAAGCCTGGCACTCTATCCACTGCACCACTTAGTGGTGAGCAAATAGGCCAATTTAATCAGAACAGGTAAGGGAAGATAATATGATGTGGAAAAATAGGTTGGTGCCAGGTTGGGCAAGGTTTTAAGTAGCAACCAGAGGAGTTGGTATTCTATCCTCGAGGCAAGAGGAGGATGATGAAGCTTCTTGACTTGAGATGGAGAGGTGGCTGATCATCCCTACACGTTAAAAACATAAATTTATAAGCTATGTAAAACATGGATTGGAAGATGACTTTGACTTATCTTCCTTTTTCTAATTGTTAAATGATCAAGGGCAATTTTTAGAGACAGGAAAAAGAGAAATGAATATAGGACATTATAGACCACATTTAGATTACTTTTCAGTGAGATTGGTGCATTGTACTATGAAGCAAAAAAAAAAGAAAGAAAGAAAATGGGAGGAGGAATGGGAGAGAAAAGAAAAGGGTGGGAGGGAAGGACATTCCCAAGAATAGTTACTAACAAATAGCTAGCTACCCCAAACAATTATGATGGGACCTAATTTAAAATCTTGTGGTGGGGGTAAATGTGGGCTCAGGTGCTTTTTTCCTAAATTTTCACTCCCCTACAGCCATTGTTCATTGCAGTGATCCAGTCTCAGCATTGCATTCCATCTAAAAAACAGGTAAGCATTTCTACAAAATTTTTGTGGAGGTAAATCCAGCACATCATCTGGCAGTTGACAGAAAATAAGAAAAATGGCTCTTTTGAATGTTCTTGGGGGAAAGTGAGCCATTTTAGTCATTCCCATTTCAGAAGGTCATTCTCATCTGAACGGGATGCTCGATGGGTTGAAAGGGAATATTGCCACAGATGAATAGGAGTAATAACCAATTATTTTAGTATGGAGTTTTGCAAAGGTATAACATTCTGTGTCTTAGAACGTGCACTCAAGGAAAATTGGAAAGCTGAACAGTTAGTTCTTTAGTGAATCTGGGACAGATAGATCTTTCATGGCACATATCTTGATTGGCCAGCTAGATTGCCTTTTTAACATTGTGAATTCAAATGTTTGCCTCACTAAATGTGTAAACTGGGCTTATGAATGCAAATTTCTTCTTTCATTTTTGCAACAGACTGCAGAAATTATGATTGAATGTTTGAGCTGTATTTTATTTGTTTTTATCTATTCCAACTCCATCATTTTACAGATGAGGAAATGGAGTCTTAGAAGGTGAAAGTGAAATTTACCCCAGGTTATGGAGGAAGATTACGTGGGAAGATCTAATATTATCTTAGAGATAGGCTTCAGGAAACGAATTCAAGAAATGTTACTGACTTAGTTATCAGAAAAGAAATTCCATCAGGTTAAAATGAATCCCTATTTATATCAATCCCAATACAGGAGATATAAAGGCAGGCTCACTCAGTTGCAGGTCTTTTTCTCCATTTATTTGCCAGAGTGTTCCTGAGTGAAACTATCAGGGAATACTTTTAACTACCAGAATGTGGATGTAAATTAGACCCTAAAATGAAACTTCAGAGTTGAGTGAGAATTTCAACCAAAAGCAATGTGAAGTTGTCTCATTGTGGACAAAGCTTTTTATATGAGATTCTTGTTTCTGGGAGAGATTGGACTATATCACCTCAAAGGTACCTCGCAATGCTAAGATTCTTTGTGGACAGTGACTGCTTCATTTGTATTATTCTATCCCCGCCCTACCACATAGTACAAATTGTACATAGCAGATACTTTATTGACTGTGTCATAAAAAGAAACAAAAGTCTGTACATGGGTATAAAGTAAGCAAAGACCATTGATGCCTTGAAGTAGGATATATAATGTTTTTATCAACCCCACATAGTATGTCTTTATTTTCCATCGTTAACACCAAATAAAGTCAACAATATTATTGTTTTCACTAGATACATACTGTTTACAATATCAAAAACAACCTTTTTGTATTGTATAAACTGACTTAAATTTTCATTTGTCTTTAAATACATTTCCAGTTTCAGACACTTACTAACTGTGTGACCCTAGGCAAGATACTTAATCCTGTTTGCCTCAGTTTCCTCATTTGTAAAATGAGCTAGAGAAGGAAATGGCAAACCACTCCAGTATCTTTGCTAAGAAAACCCCAAATGGGGTCACAAAGAGTCAGACACGACTGGAACATGCCTCGATGTATTTTCCTTATATCGAAGTTTCACTATATTACCTATATTTCTTCCTAAGTGATTTTAAGTGTCTTCAGTCTACCAGAAATATTGACCATGGTGCAGACATTCCTAGTGAATAAAAAGAAAGCCCTAGTTAAGTTGACCCAGTATTTTTAATCAAGGCTATGGAGCCATATGCTCATAGTAATGGAAAGGACTCCAGTATTAACCTTATCTGACTAAATCACATGACTGTCAAGGAAACTAAGACCCAGATCTCTGAAGTGATTGCCCACTTTCATTCTTTCATCTTCAATATGGTTTCCTTACTATTGTAATCTTGGAGTAAAGGATGTGCTTCTCTAAGAAAACCTGAAAAATTAAACTGAAGACTTAGAGAACAATCAATTCAGAGTTGAACATTCAAAAACTGAAAGATGTCCCCTCAGGAAAGCTCTTGTTTCCTTCTAATCATTAACTGCTTGAAATGGGTAACCTGTTATAATGGGGACATGAATAGAATAGTTTAAGATTAAGCTGTTGGGAGTCTAGCAGGCAAAGGGAAATCAGATGACTCCATCTCTCAGTGCACATAGTGCCCTGAAAGACATAGATGAGTTGCCAATCTGTATTAGTGGAAGAGGTTTCCACGTATGCTGTTCCCTACATGGATGAAGTAAGAATGGATTAAGAGAGAATGAGAGAGATTCCAATGAACACACACATTTTGCTAGTATTTATTGCTATTGGCAACTGTTACTTGGAAATTAATCAGAGTGTGTCACTGTTTTAGGCTATTCTAGTAATATTCTGTGCTTTGGAAAGTTCATTTAGAGAGGCACTGTGTCATAGTAGATAGCTGGATTCATAGTTAGGAAAGTCTGGGTTTAAGTACTGCTTTTGACACATCCTAGCTATGTGCCCCTGGGCAAACCACTTAACCTCAAAGTATCCCAGATAGTAACCCCTTAAAGCGCCTTCCCAACTATATTATCTCCCTGTCCTGATCCATGCTGCTGCCAGACAGACACCTGGTGTTCCAGCTACCCCAGAGTACTGGCTGTCTCTGGAATATAACCTGTGCTTACCTGCCTCTGTTAGTCAAGCAGCTTCTCGTGCCTGGAATGCTCTCCAACTCTTTATTTGTTGATTTCCTACTAAAACCCAACTCAAATGCCCCTCCTCAGAAAGCCTTCCCTTATTTACCTCTTTAGTGACCCTCGTTGCTGTGGAGCTCGTTTAGCATTTGTTTTGAACTTCTCTAATACATCCCTAAAAAAGGAACCAAAGAGGCAAACAAAGTTATTTTACAGAAATGTAACTGATGCCTTGTTCCACAAAAGAAGAGTCCTGGAAGCAATGAAACAGGTCTTAGACTAATCCTTCACAGTGTTTCATAAGTACCTTTCCGTTTGGGAAAAAGATTCACTTTCAACATGTTCATTCAATTTCTCTGTTTATACATTTATTCTGTATGTTAATTTCCCCAACACAAAGGCTACATGAGGTAATGGACAGACGGCTGACCTCAGATTCAGAAAGACAGGTTCAAATTCCGTCTCTGATACGTATCAGCCATGAACAAGTCACTGACCCTCTCAGTGACACCAGGAGATCCAAGACTTTGAGTTGTAAGATGGCATTGGTAGGACTTCTTGATCAGGAACTCTTCACAGTCATGAAATCTCAGTTGTCATCAAACAGAAAAATAATAACCAGATGCATAGCTCAGATCAGTCCTATGTAAGGGTTAGGAAGAGAAGAATGAATCAGGGGGCATAAAAACTGATGGAATGACTTCTTACCCTAAAGAAAAGTCCTGTCTCTTCACTTCTCTCTCCACCTCAGCTAGTCCCCACCCACAAAACGTTTACCCACCTTACCCTTCAACTATCCTACTGAAGTTGACATTCCTTCTTTTCTGAGACATTTGCTGCATCTGATATGCATTTTCCTACATTGCTAGATTCAATGCAAACCAAATCTTCTCTTTTAATATGACATCCAAGACCTTTTGGCATTTTGTTGAAGATAAACTTTAATATTTTTCTTTCTGTTCTGTTGACTAAATTAGTTAGACCCTTTAAAAAAAGTATGATAAGGAAGAAGCAATGACCTAGTATATTCTGCATTAATGGAAAAGGCATCTTGTCTCTAGCTTCGGGGTCTTAATAACCTTCAAGCTCCACATTTTGTTTATTCTGAGCTTAGGTTTTGCTCATTCTAAGCCATTCTCTGCACAGCTTTTCAGCCCTCACCACCAAGACTTTCTCCCATAGAGACAATAACCTTTGCAAATCCCCAGCACTACTTAAGGAAAAAGCAATATATGGAAAGCATCTCTAATGAGCTGCTGAGATAAAGGTGATTCTGTTGCTGACTTTGAGTATATAGCCAATGCTGCGCATATTCCTGCATGTTATGTTAATTAAGAATATAGAGGAACATGTAAAAAAAAAGTACTTATTCTCAGAAAACGGATAGACGTTTGCTTTTGAACCAAGAGGTCTTTGTCAAGATCATCAGCAACAGAATGTTGTGAAGGCCTGTCTCTGGTTAGCACTTTTCTAGATTCTGCTGGGGAGTGGATAACCTAGGCAAAATCCCTTCCCTTTAGACATTTATTCTCTCACATACAGACAACACTAAACAGAACTATTACTAGGATGGGATGGTTAACTGGACTTTGTGCCAGTGTACTGAAATTTACACAGCATTGACAGTACTTGTATTCCCTCTGCAGCTGGAAACAAATCAGCTTATTACTTAATTGTCAAAACTTAGTTAAAATAGGAAGCAACCAGGTGGTATACTTCCTCCCCCCAACGCCCTTTGACTCACTCACTTCCCTCCTGTGCTAGAATGCCATGCAATAAGATGTTCAGTTTTTTATCAATGGAGATGAGCTCCTTTCTGAAGACAAAAAAAGAGCTAATTAAATATGAAACTATACTGCATGAAAACAGGCATGACATTATATAGTAAGCAGCAGCCTTATCACCATTGCTTCCTTTTCTCAAAGGCTAATCTTGTATTGGGTTTCTAGGAATGGATTCTCAAGAAAGTGTGATTTGACAGATTACCCAGACAAAGTGGCATTTAATTTTACAGCCTATGAAATATCAGCTCAGAGATGGGGCCAAGAGGAGATCAAAGATATGAACAGGGAAGAAAATAGAAAACATCATTGTGAGAAAGGAAGAAAAAAGGAATACCATTCAATTAAGTTTCTGCTTCATGTTGGGATCAGTGGGATCTCATCCCTTTGCTGGGGAAGAGGATGAGGCTTGATGAAAATCAGCACTTTGTTCTCTCATTTAAAATTCCTATTTTTTTCATTTTTAAGATTTTTGAATAGGACAATTAGTGAACAGTAGTGTCAACAAACTTTAAATAATTAGCATCAGAACAGCACTTTGGGATGCTGTTTTTGATAATATAGTACTTTGGGGTTTTGTAAAAATCAAAGGGCAACCCTTTATTTTGAGCAGCCTTTGAATACACTTCCCAATTATTCCTTCCCTCTTGCTTGGGCTGCATTTTCTGTACAGGATTGTTTTTATGTCATATTAGACTTGCACTGTGTCTCAGCAAAAGTGAACCAGGAAAGGCATTCAAGTCTGACTGAATTAAAGTTTCTCTCCTCTGTTTTCAGAAATTGCAATTAAAATGCTTGTTCTAATTCATATACAAAATATTGAATAGCGTGTTAGATGCTACATAGTCCCTGCTAAGAGATCACGTTAAAATAGACTTGCTTCTCCTCTCAAAACAAAATGCAAAGTGATTAATCAGTTAAAAATATTTGAATGCTTTCCAATTCTAAGAAACATCCCCTTAAGGAGCCTGAATTTCAAATATTCTTCTCATTGGCCAAAAATGTCATTTGATACTCCCCCTATGAAAATGACATATTTGGAACTTTTGAAAGGTTGACTTTGGATGGATCCAAGTAAATCCTTGGATTTACCAAATTTATGAACAGTAAATGAAATACTTCCTCATAATTCTAGTCTGATGCCTCAGAATGCTGTAGAAATGAAGCTCTGGCAGACACAACAAGGCAATAAAGGTTTTGGGAACAGGCTGAGTCTGCTTTATAAGGAGCGGCCTAGCTAAGTGAGACTCCTCACCAGCAGATGGGCCACTTGGTTACAAATTCCTTGTCCGTGGCTTCCCAGCAATAGCATACATGAATAAAAATGGAGATGGGTTGATCATGTGGTGAGAGTAAAGCATGAATAATGGACCTTTAGGGCATTCCTTTAGTATCCTCACAGTGACAACAGATAGCAAAGAAGGCCCCAGAACTTTGGGTAGGCCTGCTACAATGAGTTTTTAGGAAGACATGAACAAGAGTTGCACAGAATATTACAGATATAAGTGGATTGCATTAGTCCTTCCACTCAAGTTTTTGTGGCATGAAGGTATATCTGGTTCCTTAAAGGCTTTGCACAAGATTTTTTAAGTCCTACCAAGCTAGAAAGACTTTGAATACCACCCTGGTGGTAAATCATATGTTTGCTGTCCAAGGACCAGCTTAACCCAATTCAGAGAGGTACATCTACAGGTTGGCCTTCGGGTGATGAATTTTTCAGCTATAGCACTTCTCAAAAACTCTCCACTAAATTATAGAATGGTTACAATCTACATCATGTAGGCCCTATCCATCCTGACAAAATTATTGAAGCATCAAGTAAAGGAATCATTGTAACCCAGTTTTTAAGAGGTTTTGTTGAACATTATGTTTCATTTTGACTTGAATTTGATGTATTATTCTCATGAAATTCTACTATTACCAAGCACAGTTCTGCCTGGGAAAATAAAAAGAAGAAAACTACACTTTATATTCACTATACAATGCTTTAGCATTTAGAACCTAACCTAGGGAAAGTATTGATGGAAATGGAGGGTCTAGATTCAGGGAAACACATCTCTAGGACCATTTTCCCAGTTATATATAATGGAGTATATCATTTAATCTAAATTATACAAATAATCAAATTATTTACTTACACATTTTTTGATATATATCCAAAGTAAGTTACTTCAACCAACCTTTGCCTGTACCCCAATTATAACCAACCCCTCCCACCAAGAAAATTCATATAATCTTCTTCACATATATCAGTTGTATGTGGTTTAATGTGTAGGTCATAGTCTGCAAATGGATTGTAAACTCCATGAAGACCAGGGACATGTGTTTTCTAAACTTTATATTTCCACCAGTGTCTTACATAGTATTTAACCCATAGTAGGTACATAGTAAATATTCTTTGAACTTTATAGAAACAGACATGGGTCCTTTGTCTCCAAAAGTTTAGAAATTATCACACAACATTGATATCAACTGGTAGTTATAAAGGTGGTGTTTGTCCTTCATTTTCAAAGAGGACCATGACATCAAAGAAATGATGACATGACTTGCAGTTGACTTTGATTTGAGTGAGGGAGGGCTATACAAGGTCACCAGCCTCACTTTCTCCTCCAGATTCATCTGGGTCCATTGGCCAGATATTCATCAGGACAACTGGAGATGGCCCAGGATGCAATGGCATTTAGGTCATTGAATACTTCCAGTGCCTAAGATCTCAATACTCAGTGTAAGAAGTCCTCCCACCTTTCTAATGGCCTTTCTTTCCACTATTTGAAAATTCCCTCTTGGTGCTGCCAGAAATTGAGAGGCACAAGGAGGAAGGAATAGTTCACACAAGTTGCAATCTGCTCACAGCAACTATTAGATGAGAAGTAGGGGTAAGGAGGAGGTGCCCTTGACATGACTTTCCAAAGGAAAGAGATAGATTCTATATTCCTCATTGGAGTTTGGAATGGGGTTTCTTATAAAAAATAATTTTCTGTGGTATTTAAATTCTAATCCTAGCCCACAAAAAACCTTTTTTAAACACAGATTAATGTAATTAATTCGTAAAACTGACCTGAGAGCTAGGAGACTTGAATTCTAATCCTGGCTTTGTTACAAACTAGCTGGATGATTCGGGGCCAGTCATTTTATCTCTGGAACTTAGGTTTTCATCTGTAAAATAAAAGTGTTTCATTAGATGACTTTAAGTCCCCTTACAACTCAAGTATTCTCTGGCTCAATACTCTAGTATTAAAGTGTCAGCTTAGAGGGAAAAACCTCATATGATTATAGATTTAGAGCCATAAGGAACCCTAAAGACCACCTTGTCCAGCCACCTCTTTTTACAGATGAAGAGACTGAGTCACAGAAAGGTTAAGTGATTGGCCCAAGGCCACATAGCTAGTAAGTGTTAAAGATGGGTTTTGAACATGGATTCTTTTTTATTAATTAATTTATTTTTAATTTTCAACATTTACTTCCACAAGATTTTGAGTTCCAAATTTTCTCCTCATTTCTCCCCTCCACCCACCCCACGATGGCATGCACTCTGATTACCTCTTCTCCCAATCTGCCCTCCCTTCCATCACCACCTTCCCCGTTCTCTTATCCCCTTTGCTTCTGTTTTCCTGTAGGGCAAGATAGATTTCTGTACCCCATGGCCTGTATATCTTATTTCCCAGTTGCAGGTAAAAACAATTTTTAACACTCGTTTTTAAAACTTTGAGTTCTACACTCTCTCCCTTCCTTCTTCCCCACCCACCCTCATTGAGAAGGCAAGCAATTTGATATGTCATACATGTGTAGTCATGCAAAGCACTTCCTTAACTGAATTTTCAATATTTCATGTTGTGAAAGGCTAACCAATCTCTTCTCTCCTTTGATGCTGTCCCTCCTCAAAAGCGTTTGCTTCTGATTACCCCCTCTCCCAATCTGCCCTCCCTTTTATCATCCCCCCTCTCGTATCCCCTTACCCCCTGCTCTCCAGTAGGGTAAGACAGATTTCCGTACCCAATTGAGTGTGTATGCTATTCCCTCCTTAAGCCAGATCTGATGAGAGTAAGCGTGAACCTGGATTCTTTAACTCTAAATCCATTGCTCTTTCTGCTGTGCTATATTGCCATAGAATAATACTAGTAATCCTAATAGCAGCATTCATATAATGCTTTAAGCTTTGCAAAGCATTTTACAAATGTTACTTCATTTTATCCTCATTAATAAGGAAAATAATAGCATGCCCCTCCTAGGGTCTTTGTGAGGGTAGAATGAGATAATGATTGTAAAGCTTATAAGGCACTTAGCACGGTGCCTGGCACCTGAGTGCTAAATAAATTGTTGTGGTTGTTGTTAGTGTTATTGTCCTCACAACAGCCCTGGAAGTTAGGCATTATTATTATCTCCATTGTACTGATGAGATCTCAGGAGCAGACAGAGGTTAAGTGATTTAGTTGCCCAGATGCACTCAGCCAGTAAGCCTCCAAGGTCACATTTGAACTCAGGTCTTCCTGACCCCAGGTACAGCACTCTCTTCACAGCATTACTTATACTGTATGTGAGCAAAAAATTGTATTTCATGAAATGGTGAATGAACAAAGAGTTGGGAGGTTTTCAGGTTTGGAAATCTGGAGGCACTAAAAATAAAAGAATTTAAGGAAGGTCAAGGGAAAAGAACATTATGGGTGAGGCTTAAAGCATAGAAATGAGGGATTAAGTGAATCGACCTAAAAACTTCCAGCTGGGAGGGAGAAAATGGAAGTTGTCCAGGTTGACAACATACATTACTGTCCACACCACACTCTCCAGAACTGCCAAACTGCCCTTCATGCTGTGGCTCACTCACAACACTCCATTTTGCATCAGTGCTGTCTTCCAGAGAGCCTTCACTCCTCACCTCTGCCTCTAGCTTCTTTTGAGACTTGGCTCCAAGGCCATCTTCTAAATGAACTTTTCCCTATCTCCCTAGTTCCTGGTTCTCTCTTCCAAAGTTGCCTTGTTTTTATTTTATATAAATTCTCTATATACTTCTTTATGTCCATATTGTATATAGAATATAAGCATCTCAAGGGCAGGAAGTTTCCCTTTTGTTTTTGTATCTCCATTGCCTAGCCTAGTGCCCAATATAATGAAAACTGTATAAATGCTTATTTATTCAGTTGTTGAAGTGAAAGACTTTAAAGGAGGTTATCTCCTTGAACTTGGTGGACATTCTTGAGCATTTTGCAGGGTACTCTGGGTAGTTATAAACAAAGCCAGCCTCAGTAGCTACATGAGGGTCCCCTGGAAGAGGTGGCACTACAGAATCCTGTGGAGTCAAATACATTATTGGCCTGGTGGCAAGAAGTGATTGACCAGGCTCTGGACCAAGGTTATGCCCAGGGGATGGAAAAGAAGAGTGAATTTAAGAAATGCACCAGGTAAATGAAACAATTTTGGACAAACCTGATACTTTGAAGCTCCTGGCTTAGAAAGGTAGTGATTTATCAGGATTTGCTCCTGTGATAAGGAAGCTAAACGTGGGGCAGAGACAAGGAGGGAAGCAGAATAGTTCAGGCTTAACCACATTTACTTTGACATAGATATCTAGTGAGAGAGAATAATGCTAATGTGGTCACCAAAGTTTAAAAACTGAACAAAATTTGCTTTCCTATCTAATTAAAAATGACTCTTCTGCCTCTGTAATATCCATCTGACCTGGCTTCCTGTTTCCTATGATTGGGTCATTCTTGCTGACAAGAGAACAAAATAGTATTTCACAGAGATACAGAAACCCTGACAGTTTATATTAGCATCACTCCACCTAGTCCTGCCCAGCTTCTTGTACTGTTGATCAACAAATATGTGTTACTGCCAGCTGAAATACCAGTCAAAGTGCACCATCCTGGGTAACCTGCTTTTCCCTTCTTTCTTTCTGTTCCCTTTCATTGGTTTTCATAATCATAATACCCTTGGCATGCCATTGTGGTTGTTATTATTTCTTTAATATTCCTAAACCATTTAGATGAATAAAATGCGCCCTGTGATTTTTCTTTCTCTATAGATGGTGATTTCTTCAAATTCCTTAGCTTCAAGAAAAAAACAAAACCAAAATGAAACAAAGCATAAAAGCATTTTAAATAGCCCCTAGATGAAAATTCCCAGATGTGGCCTTAGCA
>JAQQSZ010013759.1:0-11683 GCA_028646595.1 Phalanger gymnotis
GAAACACTTTCAAAAGGGGACAGGGTCAAGGGAGAAAATTCAATAAAGGGGGATAGGTTAGGCAGGAACAAAATATAGTTAGTCTTTCACAACATGAGTATTGTGGAATGGTTATACATAATGATATGCATGTGGTCTATGTTGAATTCCTTGACTTCTTAGGGAGGATGGGTGGGAAGGGAAGAGGGGAGAGAATTTGGAACTCAAAGTTTTTTTTTTATTTTTTAAAAAATTTTTATTTTTAGTTTGCAACACACGATTCTACATAATTTTGAGTTCCAGATTCTCTTCCCTCCCTCCCTCCTCCCTCCCCAAGAAGGCATGGAATCCCACATAACTTCCATGTATAACTTGGCATTGACTTAATTTACACACTAGTCAAGTTGTGGAGAAGAACTATGACCAATGGAATGAATCATGAGAAAGAAGAAACAGAACCAAAACTAAAACCAAAAACACAACCCAACAACAAATACAAAAGAGAGAGAAAAAAAAGGTGGGAGAAAAAGGCGAGTATGAAGTGTGCCTCGATCTGCATTCATACTTCATAGTTCTTTCTCTGGATGTAGAGAGCATTCTCCGTCGTGAGTCCTTTGGAACTGTCTCTGCATATTGTGTTGCTGAGAAAAGCAAAGTCTGTCAGGGTTAGTCATCATAGAATCCATATATCTGTGGTTGTGTATAATGTTCTCTTGGCTCTGCTCCACTCACTCAGCATTATGTCGTGTAGGTTCTTCCAGGTTGTTATGAAGTCCGTATCATCCCCACTTCTTATAGCATAATAGTATTCCATTACCTTCATATACTATAGCTTGTTCAGCCACTCCCCAATTGATGGGCATCCCTTTGATTTCCAATTCTTAGCTACTACAAAAAGAGCCGCTACAAATATTTTTGTACATATGGGTCCTTTTCCCACTTGTGTGATCTCTTTGGGATACAATGCTAGGAGTGGTATTGCTGGGTCAAAGGGTATGAACATTTTTATAGCCCTTTGGGCATAGTGGAACTCAAAGTTTTAAAAACATGTTCAAAAACAAACAAAAAAAGAGTTTTTTGCATGCAACTAGAAAATAAGATACACAGGCAATGGGGCATAGAAATTTATCTTGCCCTACAAGAAAGGAAGGGTAAAGGGGATGGGAGGGGAGTGGGGTGACAGAAGGGAGAGCTGACTGGGGAACAAGCCAACCAGAATATAAGCCATCTTGGAGTGGGGGGGAGGGTAGAAATGGGGAGAAAATTTGTCATTCAAACTCCTGTGAAAATCAATGCTGAAAAGTAAATATATCAAATAAAAAACAAATGGCAAAAAAAAGAATATCTGAAAGTTCTTTAATTCATTAAATATTTTTTTCTCTTGCAAGATTATACTCAGGCTGTCTGGATAGATTGTTTTTGTTTGCAAACCCAGCTCCTTAGCTCTTTGGAATCATATTTCATGTCTTTCAGTTTTTTAATATAGAAGCTGCTAAATCTTGTGTCTTCCTGACTATAGCTTCACAGTATTTGAATTGTTTCTTTCTAGATGCTTAATATATTTTCTCCTTGACCTGGAAGCTTTGAAACTTAGCTGTAATGTTCCCCTGAGTTTTGATTTTCTATCTTTTTCAAGTGGTGATCGAAGTATGTTTTAAATTTCTATTTTACCCTCTAGTTCCAAAACTTGGGGCAATTTTTCTTAAAAATACCTTGGAGTATAGCATCTGGCCTCTTTTTTTTTCACCATGGATTTCAGGTAGTCTAACAATTCTTACATTATCTCTCTTTGATCTTTTTTTCAATGAGATATTTCATGTTCTTTTCTCAGACATGGATTCCCTCTCACCTCAGGCTTCTCTGGCTTACTTCAAATTTCAGCAAAAACACCATCTTCAAGAAGGCTTTTTGAATCATCCTTAATGCTGGAGGACTCTTAACAGCTGCCCAGAGTCTCTTCCAGTCACATGCCACTGTTCCAGTGAGTGAGAGCCCCTCCACCCAGCTTGTAAGACCGGATTCGAATTAGACGACGTCTGTTGATGTTTGTAATTTGTTTGTATTTGCTCTGAAGTTCAGGGTGCTGGCTTTTTCCCCTGAACTAAGTGAATGATACTTGTATGTTGGATTAAAATAAGATTGTTAACCCCCTAACATTACTTTCCTTAGTAAAGCAAATCAAAAGAATCTGTGCTGGCAGTGTTCTTGTTGTTGGGCTTGTGTTGGTCTTTCACCCCCACAGTAGCTCCTAGCTGAATTGTTGCAACACCTTCTCTCTGTCATCTACAATTTATCTTGTAGTTTGTGTGTTTATTGCTGTTTAAATGTCGCCTCCTCCATAAGACAGTGAGCTTCTTTAGAGCAGGGCTTGTGTTGTTTCATTTGGTCTTTTATCATATCCCCAGTATCTAGAATAAAGCCTGGCACATAGAAGGCAAGTAATATACACCTCTTCACTTGATTTTGAGACAAATGAAAACCCTAAGAGACAGTTTCTGGGCAATTAATAATTTATTCCTTAGGCTAGCTGGCACTCAATAATATGTCATTGGTTTTCCTTAGTAACTGAAGATGCCAAGGGAGGTCCTAAAATGTCTTAAATATCTTCTGAAAAAGAATTCCCCAGACAAGTGAAAATCAACCTTTATTTGTGGATGTTTAATGAGGAAGTGGGCTAAAAGTTTTAAGCTTCTCCTTCTGAGAATGTGGCTTCATCATAAGACTCAGCAGCATCCAGCAGTCTGGGAAGGGGGAAGTCACCTCCATCTGGACCTCTCTGGCTGGTTTTCTCCTTTATGAGCTGGGTCACCCTAAACTCTAATGGAGGAGATCAAGGATAGGGGTTCCTTCCTAGCTCAAACTGGATTTTCTTTATACTCTAGACAGAAATTAGGTATTCTAGTTAGATGGAGGCCAACCCAAAATTGAAAGCAATGCCCTTCAGAGACTGATCTTAACAAGAATTGGGCCATTACAGAGAATAGAAAAGAGAAAAGGTAGATCAGAATTAATAATTTGTTATTAATGTAATAATATTTACTTAGTATGTTATTGACTGAACATCGATTAGCTTTTCCAGCTTTCTCTTTCCCACCACCTACACTGCCTTAATTCTCCGTCATGTCCCTGTCCCACCTCTGCCATCTGGGAAAAGGCATTATTAGTGTTTATAGAAAAAATGTTTTACATCACTGGAAAGCCGGCAAAAATTTCCTTTTCAAAACCCTTTGACTCAGTTCCTTTGGGCAATTATTTTATTAAGTTCCTGCTGTTTATAGAGAATTGTTATAGGTTGTAGGGGACAAATAAAGTTGATATAAACTATGGTCTTTGCATTAATGGAACTTGGAGTCTACTGGGGGATAAGTCACAGGTAACTGTAACAAAGTGCTAGTCTCTGATATTCAAGATATATAGGAAAATAATACAAGACCAAGAGGTTTTCCTCAACAAATGAGTGGCTAAAGAATATGAGCCAATAGTTCTCAAAAGCGGGCCATTGGCTCTAATAGTTCTCAGGGGGCTGACACCTCTTGGGTTCTAATAGTTTGGAGCTACTTGGTATAACCCTGGCTGCAGGGTTGAGTTAATGGGGAACAAGTACTCCAGGATTCTCTTCAATTAGGTTGTAAGCTGTATGAGGGCAAGCACTGTCTTTGGCCTCTTTGCAAACTTCCAGGGCTTAGCACAGTGCCTGGCACATAGTAGGCACTTAGTATTTATTACTTATACTTTTTCCTACCCTGCATCCTGAATCAGAATGTTGAAGCCATCTCTGACAAAGGCATGGAAAATGCGCTTAGGGCTGGTGAAGGTGGGAGTATGTCTTGAGAAAGCCTGGCAGCTGCTTGGAAGCAACCAAGGTACCACCCAAGAAGGCAACTGGGCAATCAAATGCCGTTACAACTTGAGACTCTGCTTGATACAGAGGGAACTTCAGCTCAGTTTGGTCAGCAAACATGTATAAAGCGTGTAGTACTATATTCTGTACTTTGCAACAACACCTATCTCTGTGTCTAGTTGGGATGGTAGTTGGGGTAATGTTTTACGTGACTTTAAAAGAGCCTGACCCCAACAATATCCCAGGGATGAGTTCTTTGAGAGGTGCAAGACAGGGAGAGAAGAGATGTAGGCCTGAAGGGCCTTGGCCACTCCCCAAAGAAACAGTGCCCCATTACAGTGGAAATCCTTGAGAGCATGCAAGAATCCTTCAATGAATTATTGTCTCTTGGATATGTTGTTGTAGGGCAATTTCCACCCACTTCAATTAACTTGAATTCATCAAGACATTTATTAAGTGCCTACTCTGGCCAAGATCCTATGATGTGTTCTGCTGCTGCTGCTGTTGCTGCTACTACTACTACTACTACTACTAGCTATCTAGCTATTTATCTAGCCAGCAATTAGGTAGCCCTTTAAGGTTCGTAAAGCCTTTAGAAATATTATCTTCGCAAATACCTTGTTTGATCCACATCCTTGGAGGAGTTATTCTTCCCTCCATTTTGTAGGTGAGAAAACCAAGGCAAAGTTAATGATTTGCTAAGGGTCAAACAAACAGCTAGGGTGTAAGGCAGGATTCAAACTCTGATCTTCCCGACTCCAAGTCCATGCAAAATTCCACCTAGTTGCCAAAGACATCAATCAAACAATTCTTGCCCCAGAGGAGCATATGTTCCTTCAGGTGGATAACGTGTGAACAAACAGGAAATAGAGGGCAAATTGAGAGGAATGCCAACAGCAGGGGTGGGGTGGTGGGAATGAGGACTGACCTGAGCTTTGTGATGTCTGCAGAACCTCCAAGTGGAGAAGTCTAGGATATGGTATACGGTGGTGCAACATTTAGCTCAAGAGAGGGAATAGGGTTGGCTAGCGCACTTTGGGAGACCTGCGCCTAAGTGCGATAATTAAACACACAGGAACCAACTGCCATCACCAATCTAGTTTGAACGGGGCAACAACCTAGGGTGATGAGAGCATTCACTCTTATGCTGGGAACCTTTGGGAACTCCTTCTGGAAAGAGCAGAGAGGGGAGGGGCTCACTTGGCCTCTTCTGGAGATGCCAGGGCAGGCACACTCTTCTTATTTCCTACCCACAAGCTCTATTACCCCCGTTGTTTTCTTCTCGTTAAGTGGTTTAAATCAAATCTCTCACCAGCTAGGTGTGGCCTGCCCTCTTGAAGGGAACCAGTCAGTTTTTGAAGGAGTCCTGCTATTCCCCTCCACTTCTCCTATCTTTTCTATTACTCCTAAATGACACTCCCCCAGTTCAAATGTCAGATGAGACCCCTAGGTGATGCTACATGGAGAAGCCTGCTAGCAAAGGCCGAGACTCCTCCCTGGGTTGTAGCCCAGACACCAACTCTTTATTAAGAGAAGGATGGGACTTACCATAGTCTTTAGGATCTGGACAATACCCCCAAGCCCTCCAGGCAAGCAAGGTCTTCCCGCTCCCAGAGAACCAGCCCACGTTAAAACGACTTTCTCCATTCATTTGGTTATACTCTGCATCATGTTAAGGATCTTCTCTTTCACACTGGGCTTTAAAATGGATGGATCCCATTTGTTGATTTTTAGCAGTTTCTGATGAGCCTCCTGGAAGAGTCTGGAGCCTATGGTTTCCTCTACTCGCAGGCGCCATGCGTTGAGCTTGGGTTTGCCAAGGAAGATATTATAATTGGCACCCACTGGCTGCAGACAGACAGAAGGACAGAGTGTGTGGGCTAACTTATCCACATATCCAACCTAAATCTCCAAACGATCCCCCTCCCACCTCTTTAAGTAGGTTCACTCCCACCTAGAGGCCTTGGCTCACATCCTCTCCCATGCTCCAAGTTCCCTCATCCATTCCTCCATTTATCCAAACCCTACCTATCTTTCATAGCTTATTTCTTCCATGAAACCATCCTCAATCTCTTTCTGTTATATAACACTTTAATATTACAGAATCACATATCCCCCCAGCTTTAATAGTTTCTCCCTCATAAAGGCAAAAGATATTGTTACTGCATCTTTATTGGAAAGAGAATCTTCAGAGAATGGTAATTAAATTGTCCCTCTGGGAAGACTGTTACCTGCCATTGTAGAAGTGAGACTGAAGGAGGTAGAAAGAGGATGAAGATAACTTCTTTCCTGAGAGAACTCTTAATTCATCTTGTGAAGAAACATTATAAAGGGAATTCTTGAGAGACTAGTTGCTGAGAGCTGAATGGTGGAACTGCTTTTCCAGAACTGAGAACTCAGCAGTCTCAGTGATGGTAAAGGAGACAATGGCACATTGGAGTCTCCAAAGATGGTGGCAGAAATTGGGAAAGGTTTCAGGCATTGACTTGGCACCACAACAGGTCGCTTGTGACTCTTAGAACAAAGCCCTGATGTGTGGTGGGAATGTAGGGTCAGAGTGCTTTTTAGTTCTCTGTGGTAGCAACTTGGTGTCAGGAGAACAGCGACTATGTCCATGCCTCAGGCATTCCTGGGGTGTCGCTAGTCTTTGGACTTCATGCTGGGGTCTTTCCCAATGGTTCATTTGAAGGCCTTGACTTAGTTTAACTTTGTGAGGAGGTCTCTGGATCAAAGCAACCTAGACAGGCTCTGTAGCAGCAACAGCTCGGTGTGGACATAGGAGGTGGTTGGGGGGACTAGCCGACTGAAGAATGAATGGCATTGTGAAACTGTTTTCCAGACTTGGGGTGGGGCAGGGAGGAATGCTGTTAATGAACAGTCTCAATGACTCAGCTGGGAGGGAGAGGTCTTTAGGCAGGAGCACATGAGTGAGAGGCAATGTACTATAGTGCATAGGCTTCTAGGCTTAGAGTCAGGACGAGCTGGATTCAAATCTTGCCTAAAATGCTTATTACCTGTGTGACCCTTGTCTGGGAGAAGTTTGGACTCAGGAGCTTCGAAGACCCTTCCAGCTCTAGATCCGTGATTCTGTGATCTAGCTGGGTAACCACAGGTGAATCTCTTAACTAAGATTCAGTTTCCTCATCTGTACAATGGGGAAATAGTTGCACCTACCTTCCAGGGATGTAGGGATGATCGAATATGACAATGTAGGCAAAGTGATTTGCAAAACTTAAAAGACTCTAAGACTAAGATAGCTATCATCATCATTATTATTCATTCATTTAATAAACATTTATTAAGCACCTACTAAGTACCAGTTAAACAGATTAAATCAGACAGTTCATTGGAAGGTCAAATATTGAAGCTGAAGCTTAGCTACTTTGGCCACATACTGAGAAGATAGGGACTCACTGGAAAAAAAAACAAACAAAAAACTGATACTGGGAAAGTTTGAAGACAAAAGGAGAAGGGGACAGCAGAAGACAAGATGAATAAAGTCATGGAAGCAACCAACATGAGCTCTGATAGACCTGAGGACATAGTGGAGGATAGTGTGCTATGGTCCACCCATGGGCTCAAGGAGAGTCAGGCATCACTGAATGACTGGGAAAGAACATTAAAGATTATTCCAGGCATTGTCCTAAGCACTGGCTATACAAAAAGAGGCAAAAGACAATCCTTGCCCTCAAGGAGCTTACAGTCTAATGGGAAGATAACACGCAAACCAACATTCTATATGCAAAATAAGCTATATACAAGACAAATAGGAAATAATGAACAGGAGGAAGGCACTGGAATTATGGGGGGCTGGGTAGGGCTTCCTGCAAAAGGTAGGATTTTAGTTGGGACTTAAAGGAAGCCAGAGAGGTTGGTAGTCAGAGTGCAGGAGGGAGAGCATTCCAGGAATGGGGGGGGGGAGGAAGAGAGAAAAACTGAGAGAAAAAGCTTGGAGTAGAGAGATGGAAGGTCCTGGTGGAGCAGCCAGGAGGCTGGTGTCACTGGATCAAAGAGGAGTGTTGAAAAGTAAGATGCAAGAAGACTGGAAAAGGAGGAGGGGAGTCAGGTTATGAAGGGCTTTGAATGTCAGCACAGGATTTTGTATTTGGTCCTGGAGGTGATAGGGGGCCACTGGAGTTTATTGAGTAGGGGGTGACATGTCAAACTTGAACTTTAGGAAACTCCCTTTAGTGGCTACAAGGAGAAGGAACTGGAGTGGGGAGAGACTTGAGGCATCATAACTATTCTAGTGATCCTCACTGATGTGAATTCAAAGCCCTTCACCTTCCCAGAAGGAAACATGACCCTCCAGCTGTGGGCTGAGAGAGACAATAACTTCCCTGGGCCTAGACTTCATGCCTTTCCTGATGCAGCCTGAGACAGAATCTCTTCTCTTGGCTGTCCTATCACACTGTTCATTTTCATCCTATCAGATTCAGTCCAAAGTCCCAGAGTAAGATCTTCAACACATCTTCAGTCTATCACTGGGTGCCAGGCTTTCCAGCTTGGCAGATCCTGCCCAAGCCTTTGAGAACTCAGGACCACCTCCAGCCTCATAGGTTGAAGCCCCAGGGTGAGTGGGGTGTTTATCGGGAGACTTTTTTTTCCAGTTAGCAAGACAACTGCCCTTGGGCATCTAAGCCTCTCTGCATTTGCAAGCAAAAAACCTGTGCCAGATGGCACAGTGGATAGAGAATCTGGTCTGGAGTCAAAAGGACCTGAGTTCAAATCTGGATTCAGACACTGGGCAAGGCACTTAACCCTGTTTGCCTCAGTTTCCTCACCTGTAAAATAAGAAAGAGAAAGAAGTGGCAAACCACTCCAGTATTTTTGCCAAGAAAACCCCAAAATAGGGTCACAAAGAGTTGGACACAACTGAAATGACAAAACAATAAGACTTCCATAAGGAAAAGGAAGAATTGGATGTTCAGTCAATTTCTCCCAGATCTCAGGCTTAATCACATCAGCCTGGATGGCAAAGTGAGTCACCTATTTGGAGACGGTATTAGAAAGATCCTTCTGAAGGTGATAGAATACATGTTATTTTAAGGGGAAGGTGTGGGCATGCAAGGACAACTGTAGCTTGTACGTACCAGAAAGTATGGTGATGTATGGACATTCCTTTTTTTCTGACACAAAGGGAGAGCACTGTCTAGTAGTCGAGTGAGAGGTCACTGAGGAAGGTGCTGTCTAAGCATAAAGGTGACACTGAAATGTGGTCTGTGATTATTTGTATAAAAAAATCAGAGGCTTGAGGCACAAAAATTAGTTGTTCAAGGTCATAGGACCAAGAAGTGGGGAAGCCAGGATCACTATTTTACAGATGAAGAAATTGTGATCTCCAATATGCTAGCTTTCTTCAAACATGGAAGAAGGATCTGGCTTGTTCTCTTTGGTGTCAGAAGGCCATGCTAGGAAGAAGAGGTGGGAGCAATTCAGAGAGGCAGCTTTGGGAGCTTGAGATTAGGAAAGCCTCCTGGCAATAACTGAAAGTGGAGTGGACAATCTCAGCAGGCTATGAACTTCTTATGGGAGGCCTTCAGTCAAAGGCTGGATTACCACTTGTGATAATGCTGTAGATCATAGGTTGGACCAGAGGGCCTCTAAGGTGGTCTTTGAATTCTGAACATTCTATGATGCTCTAAGGTCCATTTGGATTTCATCATCTAATGTGTTATTTCTCCAGCTTTGTGGAGTCTTAAATTTGAGAAGCGTGACATCTGTGCCTTTATCTAAGTAACTGATAAAACTATTAAGCAGTATAGATCCCTGGAGCATTCCACTGGAGTCCTCCTTCCAAGTTGATATCAACCCATTAGCTGCTATTTTTTGGGACTGGCCATTCAGTCACTTACAAATTTACTTAACTGTGATCTGACCCACCTCTCTTGATTTTACCTAGAAGGACAAAATGGTAGACTGTCAAAAGCTTTGCCCAAATTTACACTTGATCTAGTCTTTAATAGGCTGAAAAGCAATCTTTGATCATAGCTGCACCCTAGTTTACCGAGACATGTTCCCTGTTCAATTAGGTTAGCCTGAAAAGACTAATTCTACTCATTGCCGTTTCCCTTGTGATTATTCATATTTGTTTAGTCATTCATTCATGGCTCTTTGTGACCCTCTGGACCATAGCGCACTAGGCATTTCTGTCCTCTACTATCTCCTGAAGTCTGTCCAAGCTCATCTTGGTTCTTTCCATGACACTGCCTATCCATCTCATTCACTGCCATTCCCTTGTCCCAGGCCTGCACAACCTGCAGCCTGTCAAAAGATTTCAGGTGGCCCACCAAAAATGTAGAGGTAAACATTCTCTTGTGCTTCAATTGGCTCGAGAGCCACAGGTTGTGCAGGCCTGCCTTACCCTTTTGCTTTCAAATTTTCCCAGCATCAGGGGCTTTTCCAATGAGTCCTGTCTTTTCATTATGTGGCCAGAATATTTAAGCTTCAGCTTTAGCATTTGACCTTTCAGTGAATTTTTGTTGTTCAGTCATTTTCAGTCATGTCTGACTTTCATGACCCCCTTTGGGGTTTTCTTGGCAAAGATACTGAAGTGGTTTGCCGTTTCCTTTTCCAGACTATTTTGCAGATGAGGAGCTGAGGCAAACAGGGTTAATGACTTGCCCAGGGTCACACAGCTAGTAAGCGTCTGAGGCTGGATTTAAACTCAGGAAGATGAGTCTTTCTGACTCTAGACCCAGCACTCTATTCACTGCACCACCTAGCTGCCCACACCTTCCAGTTAATAGGCTGTATTAATTTCTCTAAATATCGACTGATTTGATCTCTTTCTGTCCAAGGGACTCTCAAAAGTCTTTTCCAGCACCAGAGTTCCAAAACATTGATGCTGTAGTGGTCAGCTTTCCTAATAGTCCAACTCTCACAGCCATATGTTGCTGTTGGAAAAACCCTAGCTTTGACTATATGGATCTTTGTTGGCTTGGTGATGTCTGCTTCTCAGTAATTTTGCCATGAGATTTGCCATAGTTTTCCTTCCAAGGAGATAGAATTTTTTAATTTCATGGTTGCAGTCATCGTTTGCAGTGATCTTTGAGCCCAAGAATATAGAATCTGACACGGCTTCCATTTCTTCTCCCTTTGTTAAGAAGCGATGAGGCCAGTTGTGAAGATCTTAGGCTTTGATGTTAAACTTCAAGCCAACTTTTACCCTTTCTTCTTTTACTCTTTTCAAGAGGCTTCTTGGGGGCGGAGCCAAGATGGCAGCTGGGAAGCAGTGACCGGCGTGAGCTCCCCACCAAGTCCCTCCAAAAACCTATAAAAAATGGCTCTGAACCAATTCTAGAGCTGCAGAACCCACAAAGTGGCAGAGGGAAGCAGGGCTCCAGCCCAGGACAGCCTGGATGGTTTCTGGGTAAGGTCTGTCCCACACGGAGCTCCCAGCTTCCAGCTGAGGGGAGTGGAGCTGAGCCGAGCAGAGCCCAGCGCGGCCTGGACTGCGGACCCACCAGACCAGCAGCTGAGCAGAGAGTGCCCTACAGGCATGAATTGCTGAGCTGTGGCATCTACCAGACCTCTCAACACACAAAGAGCAAAGACAATAGAGAAGGTTAGTGGGAAAAGCTGTGGGACTGAGTTTGCAGGTTCGGCTACCGCCCCTGGGGCAGCGGAGGTGGAGCAGCTTTAGAACTACAGCTGCAGTTGCTTCTGGCCCCAGGCCCACCTGGTGGGAGGAATTAAGTGGCTGATCAGAGCAGGAGTGAAGAGCCTGCTGAAGATTTAAGCCCAGTCCGGGTAGGGGCTTTTGGGGAAGGAGGAGTGCTGGTGAGGCAGCGCATCCACCCAAGCGTGGAACATAGAACTCTTTAGTCTACAAGTAGTCATACCCCGCTGAAAAACTCAAGG
>JAQQSZ010013760.1:0-11683 GCA_028646595.1 Phalanger gymnotis
ATAGACCTTACCCAGAGACCATCCAGGCTGTCCTGGGCTACAGCCTTGCTTACCTCTGCTATTTTGTGGGTTCTGCAGTTATAGAATTGTTTCAGAGCCATTTTATAGGTTTTTGGAGGGACTTGGCAGGGAGGTCACTCTAGTCCCTTCTTTCCAGCCACCATCTTGGCTCTGCCCCCTTAGTCTATGTCATTGTAAGAAGAATAGAAAAACAGAATGTAAGAGTGGTGATGGCAATGTGTGGCATAGAGTGATAGACTGATCATAGACTTATCCTCTCCAAACTAAGCATTCGCATTCAACAAGAGTGGAGGACCCAAGGCAAAACAATTACCAGAAGACTTAATGTCAACAGATGAAAATGCTTCTTCATGTGGAAACTATTTGTTGTTGACTTGGAGGGAAAGCTGAACTAACACACAGGTGATAACAGAGAGGAGAAAAGAAGTGGGTAGCTTTAAGAGATTTGGTGTACAGCAGTACATTTATTCATCTGGGTCAGAACACTTGCAAATGTCAGGATTCCTTCCTTCCTTCCTTCCTTCTTCCCTCCCTCTCTTTATCAGTTAAATTTATAGAGAATGATCATAAGATTTGCCTATTCAATAATGAAATTTTTGTTCATAAGATATGGATTGCTGTGTATGATTAAAACAATTCTAATTCATTCTATTAAAACAAGTCATTAACTCCAAAAATACAGAATGAACAAAAATAAAGATATATTTCTTAGGGAAATTTAACAAGGTAAAATATTAGACATAATAAGCAGATTGGGAAAAAATCAGGACTCACTTTTACCAGCAAATGTTTGCTTATTTACTGACCTCTAAGGGCAACACTAGTTTTAGATAGTTCATATGCAAAACATTGCAGAGGGGGAAGACAAGAAATTAAGAGCAGATTGCTCATAAAATATTGAGAAGCAGCTGAGAGGAAAACAAGCCTGCAGAGTATTTGGTGTGAGACCTATATAAGGTAAATCTTTATAAGCATATTAATGGATAAGACTTGAAGAAGGACAATAAATAGATTCGAAATGAAACAGATCTTCCAGTACTTCCTTCATAAAGGATTTTAAAATTCACATTTTATTGATGTCTTTTGTTTTTCCAGAAAATAATTTTCTAATATACCTCTTCCCCTCTCTCCATAACATTGAACCTTTTCTTGTAAAATGAAAATCAGTTAAGTAAAACCAATGGGTTCCATCTTTTATCACTGCCACTTTTAAAAATTAAATTTTATTATTTCAATTAACAAAAATATTTTCTCTCCCTCCACACTGCCATATAACCCTGAAAAAAGAAAAAGTAATCCCCTATAACAAATATGCTTATTCTTTCTTTCCTTTTAACCTCCTCCCTTCTCTTATTCCTCTCTCCTCTTTGTTTTTTCTCACCTATTGAGCTCAATATTTTTCTACCCCAAACTCTGCTTGTGTATTCTGTCCTCCTTTGACCAGCTTAGATGAATATGATATTCTAATAATGGCAATTCACTGAACTTGTTTCCTGTTTGCAGAGATTTCTACTAGTATCCTATAATTCTGTGACATAAGTACCCCTCCATTCTTCTTCTTTGTGTCTTTAATGAATCCTTTCTCCCAATGATATCACATCATCTTTTAAGATTATCAGAACATAACAAAATCAGTCTAATTTATCCCAAACCTTTATTCTTATTTGATTCATTCTTTGACTCCTTATAACACTAGGGTTCTGAAGGAACATGCATTATTATTTCCCTATTAGAATGTAAACACTTCATCCTTATATAGTTTGTTCTGATTGCTCATTAATATTTACCTTTCTCTTTTTCTCTTGGATTTGTGTTTTTATTTCAGAATCTCTACTTAGTTATGCTCATGTTATCAGGAGTGGTTGGAGTTTGATATTCTAAGATCTCAGTGTCATTTTAGTGGTAACTGCTAAATCTCATATGATTTTGACTGTAGTGCCTTGTTATTTGAAATTTTTCTTTCTGGTGATGTTTTTTTTTTCCTTTGACCTAGATTCTCTGGATTTGGGATATGATGTTCCTGAGAGATTTCACTTTGGGGTTTCAGGAGGTGACTGTTATATTCTTTCTATTTTCACTTTTACTTCTGATTGTAAGAGAATTGCACAGTTTTCTTGCCTTTTAAAAATACCCACAATACCCAGTTTATTTCCTCTCCCCTCCCCTCCATTCCCCTCCCCTCCCCTCCATTCCCCTCCCCTCCCCTCCCCTTCCCTCCCCTCCACTGCCCTCTCCCTATCTTCTCCCTATCCTCTCCCTATCCATCATCTTAGCTATCCCTGGCAGCACAAAAACTCATTATCTTTTTTGTTTGTTTACACACACACACACACACACACACACACACACACACACACACACACACACACACACACATTCTTCCATACTTTTCTCCTGGATTGGTACTTTATGTAAAGACGAAGTACTTCACAATTCTGATGAGACCATTGTGGCTTTATGAAACGTCTCATCTGGGGAGCTACCACTAAGTTCTTTGGTTACTAAGTAATATGTTCTTCAAGGGTTACAGGAATATTCTGAGTCAGGAGCAGCAGCATTTCACTGGACCCTGTGAAAAAAGATTAAGGACAAAGTCTGATTACTGCCTTTTTGGTCTTTTCAGGATGCAGACCATAGTTTGTGTCTGGGCAAAATAGTTATAGACTTGCCCTGGGTCATCCTGCAGTAGAAAATAGCTGACCTTAACTTCAATAAGCTAGCTATAAAGCCTAGCAGGTTTTAGGAATTGAAATAATGACTTATTCCTCTTCAGGACCTGTGGTTAACTCTACAATTTACTCTGGGGTTACTGTTGGTACTTTTGCTATGATCTGATTTTATTAATTATAATGGTGGAACCTTCACATTTAGACTCTGCCATCTTACTTTGAAATGACCTGTGAGGTCATCTAAAAAGTAAATAAGACAAAGTTGGAAAGAGCGATTGGACTTTTGTGTCTGACAAAATACGTATGGAGGAAATCCATGCTGAAGATTTCACAAAAATTTACATACACCGGTGGATCAACTTTCAAAATATCTCAGAATGGGGAGATTCGAAAAGAATGAAATTGGTGATTGAGAACATATTAGCAACCACAAATTCATATGGCTTCTGTACATACAATGTTTGTTAGAATAGTCTCTGTTTGAATTGAGGATATACTTATTGAAAATACTAATAGGGAGTAAATTGGCTTTTGTAGATGATTATATGCAACATACCGTGTCATCAGAGTTATACATTTTAATGAGTATTACAGAGAAGACCAGATCGTACTATGCCTATTTTCAGTTAGTTATCAAAAATCATTTGTTAGAGCAAATTTCAGGCTTAATGACTCTTCTCAAACAAGGTATGTTTTAAGAAAATATAAAAAAGGTAAAAATTTATGATGGATCACCAAGGTAATTTTATTTAATGATCCATGACATATCAGCATTATGGCACATTTAAAAGGACATATATGCTCACTTGAGATATTTTCCAAAGTAGTTCAAGATAGTGTGCTCAGAATCAAGATAAATGAATTCCCTCTTCATGTCCAGGTTTTTCAAATGCTTCTATTTGATGATAGAATTGCATAAAGATCTAGAACTCTACAAAGTTTTTTCCATTAAATCTCTAATCACTTGAAAGAGATTTGCATCATCATCTATATAAGCTAGATGATGGTGCATGGAACTTTATGGCCTATTGGTCTTATTTTAAGCTCTCAGCTCCACGAGTGAAGATATGGTCTAATGGACATTTTGTCTTTCTCTAAGTGCCTCATTCAGAGTTTTGAATATAAATAGTAGATATTTAGCAAAATGTTTTATAATGTGTTTTTGATAGGTTGGTAAGTACACAAAAGCTGGACAAAGGATTGAATAGAAATTAAAACTTGAAAAGGTCCACATTTGAGGAATTACATAATGCTATCAATGATCCCAAGCTTCTCAGTGTCCCTAAAGCCCATATTTTTCACGCCAATATTTTCTCAGTGTTGATTTATGTCTGTATATTAACCACACCAATAAAATATCATAGGCATTTAAAGAGTCATGGAGAAATATGTATGGTAAATGTAAGTAGGCTGCTGCATATCAATAATAATGAAGGCTATACACCCCCAAAGTTTTATGAGAACCTTTATGCACATCATCTCCCATCAGTCCCACGAAGTACCTCAGCTATTAGCGTTTTCATTGTTGAGTTTGGTAACCTGAGGCTCAGAGAGATTATGATATTTGCCCATGGTCTCAAAGCTGGGAAACACTGGAGATAGGATTTGAACTTAGTTCCTGTATCCAAATAATAACACAAATGAATATAAGGCCAATATTCTAATTACTCTGACACACAGAGAGTCAATAAGTTACACTTGAGAAGTGGCATGAAAAACAAAGACAAGTATAACTGGAAAAGGAGGTAGCTCGGTTATATAATGAGTGAAGGATAGCAGATGGACATTCCAATGCTTTCCTGCTGCCACTAAATATTAGTAGCACCAGAAAAAGGATGTACAGTGTGCTGGGTATCTTCTCTATAAAGAACATAGAGAAAGAAAAGGGTAAGATTTTATAGAGTGGTTGGAATCTTCAACAATGGAAGGAACAACTACACCAATAAAATCTTGCATCCACTATAGTGACTAAACATCTTGGATTGATAATGAAAAAGAAAACCATGTATTTGATAGCAACAAAAGCATTCTTTGGAGGACTGAAATCATCACAAAAACTATTTTAAGTGCTCTCTCACCATTCTTTTTTGCCAAAATATCACAGGGAACTTCCTTCTAATGGTGCCTGACTCCTGAGTAAATTAAGGTGTCGTCTCTTTTGGCCTCCCAAGTGCTGAAAGTTGGATTTCTTCTAATTTTAAAATGATAGAAAATCTAACTAGAGATTTTTCAATTAGCTACACATATATGACCATCTCTGTTGTATGAAGTAATTTACCACTTTTGTTCTAAAGGACACTCTCTCTGCCAACTACCCTGTAAATCCATTTAAGCCAGACTTGGCCTACACAAGGACAGGGAATATTTCAACATTCATCCTTATTCCTTCAATCATTTTAGTCATGTCAGAGCCTGTCCTTATAGCCAAAAATGGGCACTGGGTAGATGAGGCAAGTGTTCTTTAGGTAATGATAAATTTTATCTTTTTCCATAGTGCCTTGCAAAATATCAAAATACTAATGGCTTAAATTTAATTAGAGGTTTCCACTGCTAGGAATAGCAGGGAATATTCTCAGATTGGGATTCAAGATGGTCGGTGGTAGAAGAAAGAACACTCCCAAATGATAAAGCCATGTTGCTGAGTTACCTTCCAATTATCAAATTTTTGTGATTTGATGAATAAAATCACTGGAAATCTTCCCAAGACTAGACAATTATTTGCTTCCTTTTCATGTTAGTGGTTGAATTGTCTTAGTTCCTTTGGCCTCTGAGTCCATTTCTCTAGGCACAATTGACTCATTATTATACGTAGGTCCATGTGGATTCTGTTGCCAATGTTGATATAGAAAATGGAGTCAGGCAACACTAGTTTAGGGCAAGATATTTGTGTGGCTTGCACATAGTGGCATCTCAATAAAAGTTGTTTTTTTTTTTTGTTGGTGGTGATTATGTATTCTTTACCAGGTGACTGTATGAAAACAAATTGTTGATTCAAAGTCACCTGAGAAAGGCTTTTTCCCTTAAATTTAACTGGTGCCTTTGCTATTGAACAACTGCAAGCTGTGACATTTTAAAATGCTCCCAAATCTGTGCTTGGCCCCCAGTATAAGACACCATCTGGCTATGGCTTTGCTAAAGGTTTTACAACAAATTATATTTCCTGTGCTGATTTTTATACAGATTTTTATCCTTCTCTCAATACCTTGAAAATACATATTGGGATGGGTCAGTGCCACATGGCATATGCCATACATTCTATTTAGTGGAGTTACATATGATTTTTTTGGTAATATGCTTAAAGCATTTAGACAAGTGAATGTTAGACCAGAACACTAACTAGGGAGAGTAGACAAGGGGCAAAAGGTACCTTGAGAATTGTAGTGAAGCATGATTAGAGTAAATTAAAGCAGCAGACAACTCTCTTTAGAAGGAATGAATGCTTCGTAGAGGTTAGAAAATGTCTTTCACTACAGCTGTTTCTTTGGCTCCTTGAAAGGCAGTATTTAATGTGAATGTGCAATCAGGTATTTCAATACCTATTCTGAAAATAGGATTGGGCTTTTGTAAGATGGATTTAAGTCATAATATTTCTGCCATGTGGGTCTGAATGCATTGCTAAACTAACAATACAGAAGTGTATGTCCTTTTCCCTCTGGTTTGACATCCTGCAGCCCTCATTAAGAGAACTGATATAATGCAGAAGATTTTTTTAAGAGATGGGAGGAAATAATTTCTGCCAAAACTAAGGCATGACTGTTGCCCATTTAGAATGAAGAAAGCATTTATTTTCTGATACTTTACTACATGATGAATATATACATAGGATGTCTCTAAAACAAATTGCTCATCAGAACTGGCAGTTGGCAGTACAGAAGACAGAGGACCCTTTTGCTATCTGATGTTCTATTGTTGGGGATTATCTTTGGTCATCCTAGATGAAAGAAGCTGAACTATGATATTCTTCTTTTGCTGTGTGTTCAAGAATCAACTTTTCATGCTCCTACTTCTGAGAACTATGTGACCTGTCAAGTTCATTTTAATTGGCACATGTACAGTATTAGAAAATTGATTGTTCAGAGGTTGTAGAAATGATTTGCAACATTGGTTTCCAGATTGAACTTTAGTATCTTCTTCCATCATTAGAGCAGTGACCACCAAGTATTTGCTGACAGGCATTGTGGTGATTAAATAGGAGCACTTGGGTCAGGAAGCATCTTAATATCCCTAGTGGTCTGTCACAAAAGGATTCTTAAGCTTGGAATGAGAGCAAATTGACTTGAAATGGTAAAACAGGAGATGGAATAAAGGACATTTGTTACAATTTTTAAATATAATCTTTTTTTAAAAAGAGTCTTTAAGGTGATATTTCTCCCAAATATCTTTGTTGTTAAAAATATTCAATGTCTGAATGTTGTTCGTATTGTTTTAGGCATGTATTAGCTGTGATGGAAGGTGCAAATACTTCCTTGACGTTAAGTAGGAAAAGGGCATTATTTTTTCACTTTGACAGGGAAACTTACTGGAGAAAGTGGTACCTCAGTTGATTTTCTTTCTTTTAATTTTTTTTTAAATTATATATTTAACGGTCATTAGCAAGCTTGGAAAATTCCAACTAAGAAGGGTGAAGAAGAGCAACAAATGGGATTGTCTCAGAGGATGAAATCACAAATATTTGTTATGTTCAGTTTTTAAAGAATATATTGACTTTAATGCAGTAGTAACAAAATTGCCCTATTTATGTCTTCTCCTTCTGAATTTTTCATTTTTTTTCTATGTATCTTTTAATGTATTATTGATGTTCCTTTCCTCTTTCCCTCCCTCTCTTCATTTTTCCTCTCTCTCTTCCTTCTTCCCTCCCCCTTCCTCCCTTCTTTTCTTCCTTCCTGTTTCACTCCTTTCTTCTCTTCCTCCTTCCCACCAAGCCTTCCTTCCCTCACAAGCTTCCTTCTTTCATTCTTTCCTTCCTTCCATTGTCCCTTCCTTCCCACTTTCTTTTACAGAATCATATTCCTCCTCTCCATTGTCCAACTAACTCAGTAGTCCCATCAACTGGTATATTCCTTTTTCCATGCCTTTCAATTTACCATTTTCTTCTCTTTTAATCTATGTTCTTCCTTAATAGTATGATGAATGGAAAAATTCTTCCCTATGCTACCTCTCTTTGCACTCTAGTTTTTATCCAGCTCAGCCTAGGGTCTGCCAAATATTTGTAAAGCAATTATCACAGTGCCTGGCACAAAGTTGGCTGTATATAAATGCTTATTATTATTATTATTACTATTTGTATTAGTAGTAGCAGCAACAGTAGTAATCTTCCTCTTCCCTCTCCTACCACTGTATCTTTTGCAACTCCTGCCTTATCCTTAACAAAATTTTTTATCCTATTGCTTTTTCTTTCACTATCTTTCCTGTTTCTATTGGAAGAAGTGCTCCTCCCATTTTCTGAGGAAGAAATTGACCTTCTTTTAGTAAAGGACTATGATTCTATACATATTCGCTTCTTGGATATAATCTTTTCATTTGCTTTCTATGATACACCTCTCTCCTGTTTCTCACCTTTCTAGTCTGACTGCTCATTCTTAAGTTTCCATTGTCAACTTCTCATCCATCTCCTTCCCTCTGTCAGTGTCCTTCAGTGTTCCTCTTCTCATTTCTTTCTGAGCTCTTTTCCTTGTCGAGTTCATAGACTTCTGGAGATTCAAGTATTACACCTGCATATAAACAACTTACGAATCTATATATATATAGCAAAAATCTCTCTCTTACCAGCCCAGTTCTGAATCACCGAATGGTGTACATATCTAAGGAGATCTTTCTCTCAGTTACAAAGTTAATATGCAAAACTGAAGTTAACATATATCTTCTTAAATCTACCTCCCCTCAAAAATTCTTTATTATTTTCTTTTTTAACATATTTTAACTTATTTCATTAAATATTTCCCAATTGTAATTGTTCATTTGTTTCAGTGCTGTCTGACCCTCCATGTCCCTCTTTGCTGTTTGCTTGGCAAAGATACTGGAATGGTTTGCCATTTCCTTCTCCAACACATTTTACAAATGTGGAACTGAGGAAAACAGGGTTAAATGACTTGCGTAGGTCACACAGCTAGTAAATGTCTGAAGCTGGATTTGAACTCAGGAAGATGAGTCTTTCTGACTTTAGGCCTGGCACTCTATCCATTCTGCCACCTACCCACCCAGGTAGCACATTGGATATAATGCCAAACCTGGAAGAAGACTTAAGTTCAAATCATGAAGAGTCAGAAATGACTGAAACAAGTGAACCACAACAATTTCCCAATTACATAAACATTTTTAATATTCATTGGTTTTTTTAGTTGATTCTCCATGCTTCTCTAATGTGCTATTATATCATCTGCCAAGAGTGATAGTTTTCTTTCCTCATTGCCTGTTTTTATTCCTCCAATTTCTTTTTCTTGTCTTATTGCTAAAGCTAGCACTTCTAGTACAATATTGAGTAATGGTGGTGATAATAGACACTTTTGCTTTACCCCAATCTTATTTGGAGGGCTTCAAGTTTATTCCAATTACAGATAATGCTTACCCAGTTTTAAATAGATAATACTTAACATTTTAGGAAAGGCTCCATTGATTTCTATGTTTTCTAGTGTTTTTTTTAAATAAATACTGGTACTGTATTTTGTCAAAGGCTTTGTCTATATCTATTGATATAATCATATGATTTTGTTGTTTTTGTTACTGACATAATCAATTATGCTTGTAGTTTTCCACCATTTAATCATTCCTTAATTCCTAGTACAAATCTCACCTGGTCATCATTGTGATGTGTTCCTGGAATCTCTTCGCTAGTATTTTAAGTTTTTTTTAAAAATACATTCACTAAGTAAACTGGCTTGTAGTTTTCTTTCTGTTTTTCTTCCAACTAGTTGAGGTATCTAAACCATATTTATGTCACAAAAGCAATTTAGTAGGACTCCTTCTCTACTAAGAAAACTATTGAAGTAATAAATAAAACCAAGAGCTGATTTTATTAAAAAACAATAAAATAGATAAACTTTTGTTAATTTGATTGGAAAAAGAAAACCAAATTACCAATCTCAAAAATGAAAAGAGTAAATTCACCACCAATGAAGGAGAGGTTAAAATAATACTTAGCTATTTTGCCAACTGTATGCCAATAAATCTGACAATGTAAGTGAAATGGATGAATATTGATAAAAATATTAATTGCACAGAATAGCAGAAGAGGAAATAAAATACTTAACCCCATTTCAGCAAGAGAAATTGAACAAGCCATCAATGAAGTCCCTAAGAAAAAAAACTCCAGGGCTGGATGGATTTAAAAGTGAATTCGATCAAATGCATAATGAATAATTAATTCTAATACTATATAAACAATTTGGGAAAAGAGGTGAAGAAGTCCTACCAAATTCTTTTTATGATACAAATATGGTGCTGATACCTAAACAGGGAAGAGCCAAAACAGAGAAAGAAAATTATAGACCAATTTCCCTAATAAATATAAATAGATGCAAAAATTCTAAATAAAATACTAAATGAAATTATAATGAATATAATACACTGTGATCAGGTGAGATTTATACTAGGAATGCAGACCTTGTTTCATATTAGGAAAACTACCAGCATAATTAATCATATCAATAACAAAATTAACAAAAACCATATGATTATCTCACTAGATACAGAAAATGCTTTTGACAAAATAAAACACCTATTCTTATTAACAACACTAGAGAGCATATGAATCTATGGAGCTTTTATTAAAATTACAAGTAGCATCTATCTAAAACCATCAGCAAGCATTATATGTAATGGGAATAAACTTTAAGTGTTTCTAATAAGATCAGAGGTGAAATAAAGATGTCCATTATCACCATTGTTATTCAACGTTGTACTAGAAATGTTAGCTCTAGATATAAGAAAGAAAATGTTGAAGGGATTAGAATAGATGTTGAAGAAGCAAAACTATCACTTTTTGCAGATGTTATGATGGTATACTTAGAGAACCCTGGGGAATCAACTACAAAACTCCTTGAAATAATAAACAACTTTAGCAAAGTTGCAGGATATAAAATAAACCTACATAAATCATCATCATTTCTCTATATTACTAATAAAGTCCAGAAGTGAATAGAGAAATTCCATTTAAAATAACAGTAAAGAACATAAAGTATTTGGGAATCTTCTTGCCAAGACAAACTCAGGACCTATGTGAACACAATTACAAAAACACTTTTCACACAAATAAAGTCAGATCCATACAATTGGAAAAATATCAGTTACTTATGGGTAAGCCAAGCTAAGAAAATAAAAATGACAATTTACCTAAATTGATTTACTTATTCAGTACCATGACAATAAAACTATGAAAAAGTATTTTATAGAGCTAGAAAACATGATAACAAAATTCATCTGGAAGAACAAGAGGTCCAGAGGGGCAGAGCCAAGATGGCAGCTGGAAAGCAGGGACTACCGTGAGCTCCCCACCAAGTCCCTCCAAAAACTTATACAAAATGGCTTTGAACCAATTCTAGAACTGCAGAACCACAAAGTGGCAGAGGGAAGCAGGGCTCCAACCCAGGACAGCCTGTATGATCTCTGGGTAAGGTCTATCCCACACGGAGCTGGGAGCTGAGGGGAGCGGAGGGGATCGGAGCCCAGTGTGGGCGGCGCGGACCGACCAGACCGCAGACCGACCGGACCAGGAGCCAGGCGGAGTGTGCCCTAGCACCCTGAATCAGTGAGCTGCACCAGACCTCTCAACCCACAAACACCAAAGACAACAGAGAAGGTTAGTGGGAAAAGCTACGGGGACTGAGTTTGCGGTTCGGCCACCGCCCCTGGGGCAGTGGAGGTGGGGCAGCTTTAGAACTACAACTGCAGTTGATTCTGGCCCCAGGCCCACCTGGTGGGAGGAATTAAGTGGTGGATCAGAGCAGGAGTACAGAGCCTGCTGAAGATCTAAGTCCAGTCCAGGTAGGGGGTTCTTG
>JAQQSZ010013761.1:0-11682 GCA_028646595.1 Phalanger gymnotis
AGCCTCACTTTCTCCTCCAGAGCAATATCAGTCCGGTGGCCAGATGCACATCAGGACAACTAGAGATGGCCCCCTGTACCTTAGCGAGGCCACATGCAAGGTAGCATGCAACTTTGAAAACAATTATTATTTTGATAGAGGAAGAATTCACAGGGAAGAGAATAGCAAACTGTTATGGTAATTAGGGTAGGACTTTTTTTTTGTTTTCTCTTTTAGAATGCTAAGGTAATCAAGTACCTTTGATGAGTCTTGCCTTTCAAATGTAATGGCCAGCAAAAGTGGACTTTTTGTTGTCTTTTGTTTCTTTGATTGAATCAAGAGTCTTTGACCTGCTTAAGAAACAAGAAAGCCCCAGGCCCCAGGCCCTACACCTTTTTGCTAAGCAGGTTCTGAGTCCTCAGGACCCTGAACCAGGTCTAGAGCTCTGAGGCTGGTGTTTTGTTTTGGAGCTCTCACTCACTTGAAGGGTATCCTATGATTTGACCAGATAAGACCCTGGGTAGCTATCGGAGCCCCCCAGCTTTGAATACCCAGATGTTGGTTCCTCTCTCTTTGATAATGATATAAATCTTTGCTCCTGCAACTAGAGGCCTGTATGTTGATAATTGTATCTGTTTGCTCTGTTTATATTGTTTCTGTTTGTAATTTTTGATTTTCTCTGAAGTTCAGGGTGCTAGCTTTTCCCCCTGAACTAATTGAATGACATATGTATGTTTCATTAAAGTGAGATTGTTAACCCCTTAAGGTTGCTTTCCTTAGAAAAGCAGATCAAAGAACCTCTGCTGGCAGGTCTTGCTGGGTCTTTCACCTCCTAGCACCTCCTTCAACTGCTAGCAACATTGTTGTTACACAAACAAAATGAATAATTTGGTCACATGAAATTGTAAAAGGTTTTGTGGAAACATAATCAATGTAACTAAAATTAGAAGGGAAACAGCTGAAGAACATTTTTGCATAAATTTCTTTGGCAAACATCTCATTTCCATGAGAATTTCCATGTCCATTTCCATGCTAAACTGATTAAATTTGTAAGATTAAGAACCACACCAAAGGGTATGGATAATCAGTTTTTTGGGGAAGAAATTTAAATTATTAGTAGCCATATGGGAAAAAGCCCTCCACATAGCTAATATTTTTTAAATGCAAATTAAAACATCTTTAAGGTTCCATAACACAGCCATCAGATTGGGAGGAAAATGAATATCTGAAACATTGGAGAAATTTCAGGAACATAGGTAAGTTAATGTACTGTTTGTGGAACTGTTAAATGGTTCAACCTTTCTGCATACAATTTGGAATTGAGCATAAAAAGTTATTAAAACATTCATTTATTTTGCTAATTCCTTACTTGGTATTGAGAAGAGATCAAAGAAAGAGGAAAAGGATCTATACATGTAAATATATTTTAGGAATTTATTTGGGGTAGCAAAGAAATGCAAACTAAGGAGGTGCCAACCAATCGAGGATTGACTAAACAGGTTATGCTATATGAACATAATGGAATACTATCATGCTATAAGAAATGATGATGGTGAAAGTTTCAAAGAAATCTGGGAAGACTTGTATGAACTGATACAGGGTGAAATAAGTAGAACTAACATTAAAATAATCGAAATATAAAGGCAAACAACTTTGAAAGCTTCAGGAATTCTTATCAATATAAGAGAAGAGTTCACAATGAAACGAGTTTGCAAAAACCAATCCAGTCAAAATTGGAAGAAAAGCAAAAACTAGGAAAAGTTGTTTGTTTGTTTTTTAGAAAATTTCTCTGGTAAAAGTGTCATTTCCCAAATATGTAAGAACTGAAACAAATTTACAAAAATAAGATCCACCTCACAATTTATAAATCTCAAAGGAAATTAATGGGCAGTTTTCATAAGTAAAATTCAAAGCTAAATGAAAAAATTCTATATCACTAGTAATTAGAGAAACATAAATTATAATATGTCTAACATACCATCTCACACCTTCACACATTGGATTACATTACAGAAAAGGAAAATGACAAGAGATATGGAAAAGCAAGTACACTAATACACTGTTGGAGTTGTAAACTGTCTAACCACTTCAAAAAATAATTTAGAATTAAACTACTCACACCATTTCATCCAGTGATACTACTACTAGGTCTATACCTCAAAGAAATCAAAGAAAAAGTAAAAGGGAACATACATACAAAAATGTTTATAGCAGCTCTGTGTGTGTGTATGTGTATTTGTGTGTACATGTGTGTGTGTGTGTTTTGTGTGTGTGTGTGTGTGTGTGTGTGTGTGTGAAAGAATTGGATCCTGAGGCGATGGCCATCAACTGGGGAAGAGCTGAACAAGTTGTGAATTACTGGGATGGAAGACCATTGTGCTCTAAGAAATGAAGAGATTGGTTTCAGAAAAAACTTGGAAAGACTTTTTATGAGCTGACACAAAGTGAAATAAGTAGAACTAGAAGAATATTGTACACAAAATAGCAATATTTTAATGATACTCAATTGAGAAAGACTTAGCTACTCTAATCCATACAATGATTCATGATTTTTAAAAAAATGCTATCTACCTCCAGAGATAGCAACTGAACTCTGAGTGTAGACTGAAGCTTATTTTTAAAATGAGTCACAGAGATAACCCAAGTCTATGTCCTAACCACTTTTTCAGGTCACCTGTTTCTCTTTAATCCTTTCCCTACAGCTTACCCTAACCTCCCTCAACTAGTATACATAAAGTCAAAAAATTATTTGCTACAAATATCCTTATGATTTAGTTCAAATCCAATTGAATTGGATAGCATTCTCCATTTCAGAAATCCTCACTGAGTACTGTGACATATAAATAGTTGGAGATAAATAATTTCTGGGTAATTAATGATTGTGTTAATTATGGCTAGTGAGTAATTAATAAAAGGACGATCATTTGGCCATCTCTCATAAATCAAAGACTCCTAATGAAACCCATTCAATGCTTATATGCCGTTGGAGGAGTAGATGGTCCAGTGGGTGGAAATCAATTCTGATAGGTTAACAAATAATGATAGAATAAATATTATAAAGGAAACAGGCTTATTCTAATAAGGATCCAGGGCCTTGACTCATTACTCAGTCTTGGACAAAGACCTTTATCTCTTTCCAGACCAGTCTAGTCTAGGGCAAAGTAGAGAGGAGGGAGAATCCACTTGCATTCAGACCTGTCTGACTGCACTGTGGGGCAGAATTCACTACTTCTCCTAGGCTAGAATTCCTTTCCATTTTGATCAGAACCAAGTTTTCCTAGTTAGCTACTAAAATAGGAAAGATAAAAATCTTAGTCCTAATTCAATAATTGATTATAAATAAAAGTAATAATAATTTACTTTCTATTACAATTAGCTTCTATTAGAACTGAGCAAATTAATTATGGCCTATCTTCCTTCCTTTCATAGTTCTGTTGTCTGTCCCAACCAAATTAATAGAGTACCACCTCCCTCAAAGTCATTGATAGAATTCTTTATTGTTTCAATTTTAAATTCTCCTAGAACAAAACTCCTGTCACTCCACAGAGAAATGTGGCTTAACTTCCCTTGACACTTTCAGTTACAGATTTTATTTACTGTCCATATGAAGATTCTCTAATAAACAAATATGAGTAACCTAAGGTTAGCACTCATTTACTCACTTGTTGATAATTTCATGGTGAATTGTAATTCTCTGCTGAATAATTCGTTGCCTTTCCTTTACACTTAAGACACTTCTAGCTATCTCTACCATCATGGAGACAACATTAATTTAGAGAATTCAGATTATGTTTGACATGATCCCTAGAGAAAAGCATAATTAGATTTAGGAATGGGAATTGGGGCCGATGTAGAATGAAAACATATGAGACATTTCAAAGCCAAGTTAAATGACTTCAAGTTGTAACTGCTTTGAATTGAATTGTCTATGTTGTACTCCAGTTGCCCAAAGAATTCAGAGTTGGCTTCAAATTGATGTGGACATGATTTTCAAGCAAAAGACCTTGAATATTTAGGGTGTCATACATTTAAGAGAATGATTTCTAACAAAAAAACGACACAATCCACATATCCAGTTAACTTCTGTGTTTCACTGCTGTGGTTATAAAGACACTCTCCCATTTTGGATATCAACTACACCATAATTGGTATTGTGAGCTAAACTTAAGTTTCACACTTCAGGAAATGTCTGGGATCATATTTTTTAGGGTAGTTCTATGAGAGCACTTCTCAGGTGGGTTTCAAATCAGTAATTGTGATCCTTAATTGCTCTCATTGGCTAAAATAAGAGGTGTTACATCCCTATGATCATGGGATCATAGATTCTGAGCTAGAAAAGGCCTTAAAATCTATTTTTTTAAAAAACAAAACTATTATTATGCAAACGAGGGAACTAAGACCTAGGGGGCTGTGAGGTATAAAAATTTCCAAATATAAAATATGGTGAAAACCCTCAAAATTATTTTTCCCCTAGCAGAAACTGCTGAAGAGACATCAAAGTGACAGACTATAAAAATTACCAAGAAAGGAAAAAGAAAAGAAAATGAGATAGAAGTGTGAAACAGAAAGTAGACAGAATTAGCATTTTTGCACTATTTTTCCATCACACAAAACAAAATAAAACATTAAATTGATTTTCCATAATTTTGGATTGGTAATTAAAATATGTTTCTGACAGATTCTTCCTTCTGAAAGGCAGTCAGAAAATATTTTAGAGGTCTTTAAAAAATTAAGAACCTCCCTTCTATTATAAACTACCTAAGAGCAAGGGTTATTATATGTGGTTTGTTTTCACTCTAAGGGCCTTGTATTTAGTAGATACTTACTAAGTATCTACTTATTAGCAAGTATTAAGTACTTGTTAAATTGCTTACTTACAGTAGACACAACTTGACAGTAGGAAGGGGACAAAATTAAACTTCTTCAGGCTGCAGATAGGTTTTTAGCAGCTCATTTTCCAAGGAAAGGTATAATTAATGATTAAACTATTTTGAAAATAAACCATATTTCAAAAGGGGATTTTCAATTAATATCAATTAATTACACTTATCACTTAGGATTTTTATTTATCATGAAATCGTATCACTGATAAAAATTGCTCAGCTAAGTGGTACAAGCTTTAATACATTTTTTTTCAGGTTTTCTTGTTAATGGGATATATTACATTTCTTGTCAGCAATCAGTTTATCTTACTCAGGAATTATGTTTGAAATTGATTTCTTTAGAAATCTGAAAACTAACCTTAGTAGCTACCTTATTTTCTGAGTTTACTTTCTAGAAAAACCATTGTTCCTCACTGAGATTTTTCAGTAGTTTAGATGCTTTGTTTTTCATTGGTGTCAAATTTGCTTAAGTCAGGATGTTTTGATTCAAAATGGCCACGAAGATTGTATTCCTTCAGAATGGCTATTATTTCTCAGCAAATAAGGCACAATATTTTGTCTGCCATGAAGGAAAATAAGTATCCATTTGTCCACTCCAGATTAAACACTGTATGCTCTGATTCAATCTTCCATTTCTTTTCATCACCCATTTTACAAAGTCACCCCGAAAACTTTAATGTTAGAACCAAAAAAAATCTGCACAGCAACTGCTCACACACAAAGAAATACTGAACTGAGTGTCTGACCTTGGAGAGAATGCCAGACACTCATGTAACTTGGAGGGCAGCCATGCAGTGAAGGAGATGAAGAAGCCCCTTGAGTTGTTGCTGCTCATCTTATAGAGGGTGTCAGCTGTGTTGATGTGTGGGTGCACACACTTTGTCCCTGTTCAATGCCAGTAATACCAACAACACAGCAAAAAGATATGATGCTAACTCCTCTCAGACTAGAGACAGACTGACAATGCTTGCTTGTTTTGAGTCACATGACAAAAAGGAGGGAGTGCACAGTTGCAACCCACCCTGCAAGTTGCATGAGGAGCACAATAGTGAGTAGTGAAAGGCTGGGTTAAGCAATCATGGACAAAGCACTCATTGCATTTTTATTTTCTTTTTCATCCTCGACATTTTTCCAGGGCTACTCTAAATTCTCTGGCAGGCCACAAGTGGCCTATAGGCAATATGTTGTGGAGGCCTAACTGATAGAATGTCAGAGGTGGAAAGAACCTTACTACACAGATAGAAAATTCAGTGCCACAGAGCCAAAGTACTTTATTCTGACCACTCAAGTGAATTTGTAAGCAGATCTTAAATGATAATCCCAATGCCTTGACTGCATATTAGTCAGGTACTCTTTTCACAACTAATTAAATTCCATAGGGTTAAGCGAAACATTGTGATAGAGTGGAGAGCCAGCAGGACTTGGGATCTTAAAGTCCTAGACTCATCTTACCAGTGACACATATTAACCACATGACTTGGGCTAATACTCTACTTATCAGTGACTGAGGGAACTTTCTAAGACTGAGTGCAGAGCATTTGTTGATGATTTGATGAAAGGAATTTCCTTCTTATGAGCCCCTCCACCATAACTAAAAGAAAAAAAACACAATAAAATCACATATTTGATTGTTCCTCCCACCCCCATCATGATTTCAATAATATAGGTGGTTACCATTTCAGGAAGTGCCTTATTTTTGAGTAAAGCTCATGAAAAATTAAGAACCCAAATCTCAAACTATCCTCCAATCTTTTCACTGAACAAAATGTTCAGCTGTAGGTTTTGGCTAGAGAAAGTAAATTTCTAATTAGATTTAGACCTTTTATTGTTATTTTCTGCTTAGAAGCCAATGATTTCTGGGTCCATGGAAAGTCTTTTGGAGTGAATACCATTAGTCTTAAAACTTATAGACCTAATTTGGTGAAAGTAGTAGGTTTTATATAATATTCACGTATTCGCCTAGTCATCTCATAAAATCCAATCTCATTATTTTGCTAATATCTCCTTGATTTCTCACAAACGTACGTACATAGGTGCATGCATATACAACACACACATGGAATTTTCACATTTCTTTGGGGGCATCACAAATGAATTTTAGTCAAAGTATTGTATAGGTGTTAATGATTTTGTGGAGATATAGGAAAGAGAAAACGATGATAAAAGGTTTTCCTCACTGGCCCTACCACCTCTAAGCAAACCTTAAAAATACTTCCCTTACCTGAAATTGCAATGTGGAGCTCACAAAGCTAGGAGTTTATCATAGATGATCATGAGACCTCTGAAATCATGGATGGTCATTTTTTTTTAAATTGAACATCTCAATTAAAAAGCCTAGAAGATCGAGCTAATATATTAGATGACAGAATGAGTATTAAAAAATTCTCAGCAGACTATAACATTGACTTAAATCTAATAATATATAATTTAATTGGGATAAATACAAAGACCTAGACTTGGGCATAAAAAATCAACTGCACAAGTACGAGACTAAGGAGGTGTTATCTATGACTGGAAAATAGTTCGTATGAAAAAAGCTTGAGGGTTTCAGTGCCCTGCAAGTTCACGTAAAATAAATTAATATAGGCATATATTGAAGATGAGAAAGACAATCATGCTCCAAATACTCTACTTTTTCAGACTAAATCTGGTATACTCGATTCAATCTTTGGTACAATATTTGGAGTGCATACAGAGAAGGTTGATAAGGTAGGTGAATATCCTTGGGGGTGTACTGTAGGAATAGACTATTTAGCCAGTAAAAAAGACTCAGTATTAGTGGGGATTGGTGAAAGGAATGAGATACTTTTCTTTTTATATATGAAGGAATATTATGTGGAACAAGGATTAACTTTGTTCTACTTGGCTTGGGTGGGTGAGTGGGAGTAGTCATAAGAACAAGAGAAGACAATTTAAGCTGGATACGAGAGAAAAAATATATCTAAAATTGGGGCGCCTCAGAAGATATTGAGGTCTCCTTCACCAGAGGCTGTCAAGTAGAAATAAGGCAATAACTTAAGAGAGATGCAGAAACTGACATACAGGTCAATCAATTAATAAATATTTATGAAGCACCTGCTATGTGTCAGCAGACTGAATTACCTCTGACATACTGTCATACAGAGGACCCATTTAGTTTTTGTCTTTATTCTTAGTGCCCAACTCGGTGCTTTGCACATATCTGCTTGTAGGGTACGTCCTGGGCAAAGGAATACAGACATGAGATGAAGTGTCATTGTCAGGAACAGCAAGAAATCCAGTCTGAGTAGACCATCTAGTACATGTAGGGGAGTGATATGTAAGGATGATTAGGAAGGTAAGAAGGGCCTTACAATGCCAAGCAAAAGAGTTTATGCTTGGTCCTAGAAATAATAGGGAGCCCTTGGTGTATGATGTATTATATGTAGCAGGCATATAGTAAATACTTAGGAAAATGAATTTCATAGAATAATTCATTTAAATCTGAAAAGGACCTTGGGGATTATCTAATTCAACCCCTTATTTTACAGAGAAGGAAACTAAGATTCAGAGGTGCTAAGTGACTTCCCCAAGGTCAAATAAATAGTAAATGATAGATATAAGATATGAGCTTTTGTCTAGGTCAAGCACAAATTCTATCCATTACAATGTGATCTTTCTTAAATATATTGCATTTGTTTAACTAAATTCATTTTTGATTAAATTATATATCCTATTTTAATAATAATCTTAGTAACAGTGTCTGAATTATCAAGCCTATTTATGCTACTGCTGCTTTTGCTTTTACCTCAAGGGCTAGGACTACTTTTTTTTGTCTTTGTATTCTTATCAAATAGCACAGATCTGGTATATAGTAGGCACTTAATGCATGCTTATTGAATTGAAATTGCATAAAGGATATTATATTTTAGAAAATAGAGGGTGATATATTTTTTTATCTTTAATAATCTTATAGCCTGTTATTAAACATATGGCCTTACATTCACCACAATTGAATGCAGATGTAGCAAATGCTGACAAAAAGCTCTGGAGAATAGCAAATAGCCTTGTGAATTAACCACAATCATCGAAGTATGCTTGCATACTCATCAAAATACCATACTCCACAACCAGGGCTGGCAACCTGTAATGCAGGCCTATCCAAAAGGATGCTGAGGCTGCCAAATAACATTTGAATGTAGATTCTGCAGAATATTTAACCTAATGGTATGAGATTATTTTTTTATCAGCTGGCACTAAGCATTTCTGCAATATTTTTCATTGTCAAAACACTTTACTAAGATTAGAGAATTAAACTTGGCAATCCTCTGTGATAAAGTAAAATTCTTGCACAATTTGGCATCTAGTAGGTTAACTGATTGACTCATGACAATAGATGGCCTAGAAATCAGGAAATCCTGACTATTCTATGTTCAAATTTCTCAGCTCCCAAAACATGATTTTCTATCTTTTTTTTTTACATTATGGTTTCTTTTGTTGGTGCTTTTATTTTTTGAACTACGAAACAATATTGTACATTACCTTGGAATGCCTTTGTTAGACACAACAAATATTCTACCTATGAGTTTTTTAGCACTCCTGAGAGATTCAAAAAACAATCCTGAAGAAATGAATGGTTATTTACCTGGTATATAAATCAGTTGAGAGACATGGTGGTATAGTGGAGAAGATGTTGAGCTTAACTCAGCCTCTCATTTGGTTTGTTTGTCTCAAGGCTCTTCTTATTTGAATCCAACCTCTACACAACTGCCACAATGATTTTTCTAAACAATAACTCTGATCACATCATTATATCTACTCTACCCCACCTAAATGCCCATATTTGTCATTTAAATCTCTTTACAATCTGGCCTCTTCTTATCTTTACAATATTTTACATATTCACCCTCTGTGATCCAGCTATGCAAGCTCAATTATGTGTCTGTACACATGAAATATAATTTATTGTCTTGTGTCTTTGCTCTGACTGTAGTTCAGTCATGGAATTGACTCTATCAGCTACCTCCACTTCTTAGAATCCCTGAGATCCTTCAAGACTCAGTTCAAGATCTACTTTCTACACAAAGCCTTTTCTTGTTCTTTTTATTCATACTACCTTTCAAATCTAACTGTATGTATGTATATGTGTATGTATGTACATACGAATGTATAGTATGTATATATACACATATGTATATGCATATAGAAACACATATGTATATATCTACACATGTGTGTATACACACAAATATATGTGTGTATATACAATATGTGTATGTATTACATATGTGTTGTATATATGTATGTATGTATATATACATATATTTTTGTATACACACATGCTTTATACATATGCTGTCTCTCCCATTAGAATATAAAGTACTTGAGGGCATGGATTATTTATCTTGGGTCTTTAGATCCTCATTTCTTAGGGTAGTACCCATTAAATGGTAAAAGCTTAATGAATACATGTTACCTGAGTCTGGAAGACCTGGATTCATTTCTGTTCTCTGACAATTGCTTCCTACGTGACCCTGGGAAATTCCCTTATTCTCTGTACACATAAAGTAACTCCATAAAACTTATCTCTTGTGGTGAAGAGAAAACAGTATTGGAGTCAGATGACATAAAAGGGATCTGAAAGGTATGGCAAGGGTTTAGGAAGAGGAGATGATGGGGCATTTTGTCATGTCAGAGAACATGGATTCAGATTCTGTCTCTTCTGTTTCATTCCTCTCCTGGTCTTGGTCCTGACTTTCCAGACTTCTAAATCATGCCTCTGCTGGTATATTATCCTAGAACTTCCCTCATTACCTAGGACCTCCTTATCCTGAGATTTCAAACTATTCCTGAGTCCGTCTTACACTGGAATATCCCTTCAATGTCCATCCTGTTCTTTTTTTGTAGAATCTCTTCCTGGGACTTTCATTTTTAAAGGGTCCCAGGCTGGCCAGTTTTGATGGCCCTCCCAGACCCATTTTTTCCCTTTCAGGACATAAAAATCATGGTACTTCACCTTTTTACCTCCCCCTGTCCCATTCACACACACACACACACACACCAAACAAAACAAAACAAAAACTCTCTTTTGTTTTTATTTTCTTCCCCAAAAGAATGTATTCTCCCCAGCAACAAGAGATAGAAAGAGGTATTACATTTAAAGTTACTGTACCAGACTTCTCAACCCACAAACACCAAAGACAACAGAGAAGGTTAGTGGGAAAAGCTGCAGGGGACAGAGTGAAAACAGTATACAGTTCAGCCACTGCCCCAAGGGCAGCTGGGGGAGGTGCAGCTACAGAGCTACAACTGCAGTTACTTCTGCCCCAAGCCCACCTGGTGGGAGGAATTAAGTGGTGGATCAGAGCAGGAGTGCAGAGCCTGTTTAAGATTTTCATCAGGTCCAAGTTGGTGGTTCTTGAGGAAGGAGTGCTGGTGTGGCAGAGCTGGCTGTATAGAAATTGTTCTGAAATCAACAGTGAATCCCCTCAAACTTAGAACAAAGTACTCTTTATACTACAAGCAGCCGTACCCTGCTGAAAAACTCAAGGGTCAAGTAAGTTTGCTGGGAATACGGCCAGGCAGCAAAAACACACTCAGATTCAGTCTCAGACATTGGAATCTTTCTTTGGTGACAAAGAAGACCAAAACATGCAGCAAGAAGTCAATAAAGTCAAAGAGCCTACACCAAACACGTCCAAGAAAAAACATGAACTGGTCTCAGGCCATGGAAGAGCTCAAAAAGGATTTGGAAAAGCAAGTTAGAGAAATAGAGGAAAAACTGGGAAGAGAAATTACAATGGTGCGAGAAAACCATGAAAAAAATATTGAAGAAAACAATACCTTAAAAAATAGACTAACT
>JAQQSZ010013762.1:0-11682 GCA_028646595.1 Phalanger gymnotis
GTGAGTTGAATATGAAGGGATGATATCTAAAAAAATAACATCAAATTAAGGGATGAGAGGAATATATTGAGAGAGGGAGAAAGAGAGAGATAGAATGGGGTAAATTATCTCACATAAAAGTGGCAAGAAAAAGCAGTTCTGTAGGAAGGGAAGAGGGGGCAGGCGAGGGGGAATGAGTGAAACTTGCTGTCATCGGACTTGACTTGAGGAGGGAATTACATTCACATTCAATTGGGTATCTCACCCCACAGGAAAGTAGGGGGAAGAATATAAAAAAGAGAGGATGAGAGCTGTGAGCACTTCCATCCAGTGTGCACTTGCCTGCCGCCTGCCTCCAGGTGTGGCACCACCTCCTTTTTCTCTCTTAAGGGTTTAAACTTGCCACTTCAAAGTTCACCATCGATGATGATATTGCTGCTCTCCTTGTTGACAAGGGCTCTAGAATGTGCAAAGCTGGCTTTGCAGGAGATGATGCCCCTCGGGCTGTCTTCCCTTCCATTACTGGGCGCCCCAGACATCAGGGTGTGATGGTGGGTATAAACCAAAAAGACAGCTATGTAGGGGATGAGGCCCAGAGCAAGAGAGATATTTTGACCCTGAAGTACCCCAATGAACATGGTAGTGTCACCAGCTGGGATGACATGGAGAAGATCTGGCATCATACTTTCTACAATGAGCTCCGTGTGGCCCCTGAAGAGCACCCTGTGCTGTTCACAGAAGCCCTTCTGAACCCCAAAGCTAACAGAGAAAATATGATTCAGATTATGTTGGAGACTTTCAATACCCCAGCCATGTACATTGCCATCCAGGCTGTGCTGTCCTTGTATGCCTCTGGTTGTACCACTGGTATTGTGATGGACTCCGGTGGTGGTGTGACTCACACTGTGCCCATCTATGAAGGTTATGTCCTTCCGCATGCTATCTTCCATGTGGATCTGGCTGGCTGTGTTCTGATGGACTACCTCATGAAGATCCTGACTGAGAAAGGGTACAGTTTCACTGCCACAGCTGAGAGAGAAATTGTGTGTGACATCAAGGAGAAGCTGTTACATCACCCTAGACTTTGAGCAGGAAATGGCCACTGCGGCATCTAGCTCTTCTCTGGAAAAGAGCTATGAGCTCCCTGATGGTCAGATTATCACCATTGCTAACGAGAGGCTCCGATGCCCAGAAGCCCTCTTCCAACCATCTTTCTTAGGTATGGAATCCTGTAGAATCCACGAAACTACCTTCAACTCAATCATGAAGTGTGATGTTGACATCCGTAAGGATTTATGTGCCAAAACCATATTGTCTGGTGGTACTACCATGTACCCAGGCATTGCTGACAGGATGCAGAAGGAGATTATAGCCCTAGCTTCCCAGCACAATGAAAATCAAGATCATTGCCCCACCTGAGCGAAAATACTCTGTCTGGATTGGAGGCTCCATCCTGGCCTCTCTCTCCACCTTCCAGCAGATGTGGATCAGCAAGCAGGAGTCTGATCAATCTGGGTCCTCCGTTGTCCACCGCAAATGCTTCTAAATGGACTGTTTGTGTTTTTTTGATTGATTTTTTTTTTTTTAATCAAAGGATGTGACATGATAATTGCCCCAAAAAAGAGATGAGATTGGCATGGCCTTATTTGTTTTTTGTTTTTTGGCGCTTGACTCAGGATTTAAAAACTGGAACAGTGAAAGTGGTGAGCAGTCTAAGTATGTTGGAGGCAAACATCCCCAAAGTTCTCCACTGGGTCTTCAGCACTCTGGTTGTACATCTGTTTGGTTTTTTTTTAACAGTCATTCCAAATATTGTATAATGCATTGTTACAGAGTTACAAGCCTCTGTGAGGGCTGGCCTATGCTAAAGCCAAGGAGCTGTGTAACAAAAATCCAGAGGGGGAGGGAGGAGGGGGGAAGGCGCCAGTATTGCTTCACATGTAAATTATGTAATCCTTTAAAAAATAAAAGCTTTTTGTATCTTCCGCCTTAATACTTGTTCCTTTTTTTTTTAATTGTCAGCCATCATAAATGGCCCCCTAAATTCCCTCCCTGCCCGCAACATAGATGTGAATGAAGACTTTACAATCTCCCCGTGAGTTTTTTGAGATTGGTGCTGGTACTTGGGGGAGGGGAGGAGCTTTACCTGTACACTGACTTACGACCAATTCAAATAAAAGTGCACACGTTAAAGAAAAAAAAGGGGGCAGGGGGAATGACAGAAGGGAGGGCAGATAGGGGGAGGAGGTAATCAAAAGCAAACACTTTTGAGAAGAGACCAGGTCAAGGGAGAAAATTGAATAAAGGGGGACTGGATAGAAGGGAGCAAAATATAGTTAGTCTTTCACAACATGAGTGTTGTGGAAGGGTTTTGCATAATGACACATGTGTGGCCTATATTGAATTGTTTGCCTTCTTGGGGAGGGAAGAGGGGAGAGAATTTGGAACTCAAAGTTTTAAAAACTGATGTTCAAAAAAAAAGTTGTATTTGCACGCAACAGAAAAATAAGATATACGGGGAATGGGGCATAGAAATCTATCCTGCCCTACAAGAAAGTAAGGGGAAAGGGGATGGGGGAGGGGAGTGGGGTGACAGAAGGGAGGGCTGACTGGGGAACGAGGTAATCAGAATATCTTGGAGTGAGGGGGAGGGTAGAAATGGGGAGAAACTTTGTAACTCAAAATCTTGAGGACATCAATGTTAAAAACTAAAATATTAAATAATAAATATTAAATATTAAATAATAAAATATTTTTAAAAAATAGTATTCCATTACATTCATATACTACAACTTGCTTAGCCATTCCCCAATTGATGGGCATCCCCTTGATTTCCAATTCTTTGCCACCACAAAAAGAACTGCTATAAATAATTTTGAATATATGTGTCCTTTTCCCACTTGGATACAACCCTAGAAGTGGTATTGTTGGGTCAAAGGGTATGCACTGTGCCCTCATTTGTATACGCACAATATAGAAAGTCCCAGAACAGGGGATCTTAACCTGGGGTCCATGGGTTGTGAGGTTTTTTTTTTTAATATTTTGATAACAATACTCCAATATAATTGGCTTCATTTGTAACCCTATATATTTTATTTATTTAAAAGCATTATTCTGAGGAGGGGCCCCTAGGCATCACTGGACTTCCAAAGTGAGCCATGACACATAACAAATGTTAAGAAATTCTGAACTAGAGGAAGGCCTTCAGTATATCAAATGGATCCTCTGTGGAAGATCTTTAGAAGAACACGGATGAAATTTGCACAGAATGGGGTATGATATGAACACATGGAAGATGCCAGTAAGGATCATAGATCCAATGAAGTATCAAAGAAAGAACCTTATAAGTATATTCAGTGTGACTATCATTTTGCAGATGAGCAATCTCAAAGCCACAGAGCTATAGCCAAGGTAACATAGTTAGCGTGTACCACAGTAGAGGTCTAGATTTAGGTCATAGGACCCAAAGTAGAAGGGACCTTAAAGATCATCGAGTCTAATAAGCGTTTTCCAGATGAAGAAATGGAGGCAAGGAATAATGACTTAACCAAGTCAACAAGTAGGTCCCTCTTCTGATTTGTCTCAGTAATTACTTGACTTTATTTCTTTTCTCTGAAGGTTTTCCTCAAGTCCATACTTGAATAATGATTCAGATCCATCCGGTTTGGTTCAAGTTCCTTTTTAATCCAGGAGGTCCCTAAAAGCTAACTCCACATTAAATTTGGAGATCCCAGTCAACATCATCTAAACATTCCCAAGATTTCCACCTTTAAAGTCACATCAGCCCCAGTGCCCAGGACAGAGTTATGGAACAACGGGGTAAAATTATCCACTTGTAGACAAGACCTGAGGTTGAGTCCAAGATCTGACGCTTGCTAGCTCCATAACTTAAGACAAGATGGATTGAAGTGGATCCAGGCAAACATTTTCAACCTTTGTAAAATAGAAATAATCCAGCTTGCGCTTGCACCTCCCCCATCAACATTGTCAGATAAGATGTGTCACACACTTCGTAACCATTAAGCATTACAGATATGTAAGCTAGTATCATTATGGACAAAATTCCCGCAACGGCGTTACCCAATTGATAGGGTTGACCCTAGAAAAATCAAGAAGTGAGCAAATTCCTGGAAGAGGTAAAAGGATATAGGATTAAGATCATGAGCAGAGAGGTTGGTCTTGGCAAGGAGGTCTCCTTCAGAGTCAGCAGAGGGAGAATGAGGGATAATACTGAGGGATATCGAGGATACAATCAGGGGAAATGGGGTTCGCAACAGGTGGCCTACATTTTCTTGGTAAAACACAAAGCGAAGTCCTCCACTGAGCGTAAAAGAGAGTGTAAATGAATGGTTTGAAGAGGGAAGAGGAGGTTTGGAATACCCACCATAGAGAGGGCTATAGAATGTCTGTCAAGAAGCAACAAAGCATTGCTGGGCATCCTAAGGGCACAGCTGAGATTATATAACATAAAATTGTAGTGCCACAGTATTCTGCCTTTCTTTAGCTCCATTCAGCAACATAAGAGTGGAGAATATAGATGGTGGGAATCACCCAGAGCTGGGTTTTAGTAAAGCATGAGTAGTATAAAGACAATTCAGTGATGGCATTCAAGGATACAGAACAGTGTGGGTATGTGTGGTGTTCAGGAGGGCCAGGGCCTCTGGTTTGAGGCCTTGCTGAGCCCTTTTCAGGGCTGCTCATCCACCTCTGGTGGCCCCCCGATTCACCCAACTCTTACCTGTGACTCTAAGAAGTGGTGGCCACGCCCCGGTAAACCATCTGGGCAGATGGGCTAAACCAGGGTGGTATTGCTGGGTCAAAGGGTATGCACTACAGGTAACCAAAAGGCCTCAGACCTTCTGGTGAATTGTGAGGGTGTCCACCCCAAGCATGGGAAGACTTGACCCCTTAGAATGGGGGGATGAGAACAAGTTGTTCCAATGTCCACAAAGGCTGCCATTGAAGACGCCAAGGTCATCCACTGCATCCTGGGCCATCACCAGTCATCCTGACTTTTGTCTTGCTGCTGGACTTCAATGACTCAGGAAGAGAGAGTGAGACCAATGAGTTTCTGCAACTCTGCTTCAACTAAATCCAATTCGCACTCAAGTTGAGGTATCACTTGGTCATTTGGTCCTCTTTGAAAGCAAAGGACAAACAAAAACAACAACTTCCTTTTTTCTACTTATCCTCCTCCCTTAGCGGCAGCTAGGTGGCATAGTGGATAGAATGCTGAGCCTGGAGTCAGGAAGCCCTGAGTTCAAATCCTACCTCAGACACTTACTAGTTGTGTGATCCTTGGCAAGTCACTTAAACGCTATTTGCTCCAATTTCAGGAAATGGCGAACCACTCCAGTATCTTTGCCAAGAAAACCCCAAAGTGGGGTCACAAAGAGAAGGACACAACTGAAATGAATGTACAGCAATCCTCCTCCCAGTCTGCCACCCAAACTAATGAGCTGACGGTCATTTTCAACCCTTCACTGTTTCTCACTTTCATTTCCAATAAGTTGTCAAGATCTATTACAGAGGTGGGGAACCTACACTTGAGGACCTAGAGGACCCCATGTGACCTCAAGGCCACAGGTTCCCCGCCCCCTGATCCATTACCTCTGCCTTCACGATATCTTCCCATCTATCTCCTCCTCTCCACTCCCACTGATATCACCCTAGTTCAGCTGAACCTTATTACTTCTCTAGCTTTGTTGATTGGAAGAGCCTCCTAATCAGTCTTTTTTTCTTTCGGTTTCTACTCCTCTTTCATGCCAGTGTGAAAGTAATCTTCCTAATGCAGAGAACTGACCTCATTGCTCCAGTGTGTCTCCTCATTTGCTTGAGATCTGGGTTCAAATCCAGCCTCTCCCACTAGATAGGTAAGTTTTTAGCCTTGCTGAAACTCAATTTCTTCATGAGCAAAAATAATCTTTATAGAAACTACTTATTATCGTAGGATGTTTATAAAGAAAGTGTTTAGTAAACCTTTAGGAAGCTCACAAATGTAAGTTATCATTAATATTATTGTTTCATTTCTCTGAGATTTCTGCATCTCACCTAAATTATGGGGCCCAAAATAAATCTGACAATTTAAACTCTGAAACTTTGATTATAGTATAATTGAAATGTTCTGCCTGGGAAGGGTATCCATGCTATCCTTATAAGACTGAAATTTCTAGACCAAAACATGTGAGACAGGGGCTTCTGCCATTAAGGCAAGATTATTAGCAGCAGATGCCACCTTTGGTGTCTTTTATTTTAAATTAAATTAAATTTTTTCAATAAACAAAAATCTATTTTCTCTCCTTCCCAAATTCTTCCTCCTGAAAAAAAGAAAAACAAAACCCTCAAAACAAATATATACAGTCAAGCAAAATCAATTCTCACATTGGACACAACCAAAAAAAAGTCTCAATCTTACCCTGAAACTATCTCTCTGTCAGGAGGTGAGTAGCATATTTCATCATCTTGCTGAACCTAGGAAAATTTTTTATGTTCTATCCTTAATCAATAGCAGGGAGGGGATGATCAGTCAGTATGGTGAATGGAAAGGAGAACCCCCTCCCCCATCTTCAAAAAGAGGTAACAAGAAGTACTGATCATGGGGATGTGGGTACACACACTGGCTGTACGCTGAGATGGAGGGAAAGTGAATGAAAGAAAGACTTGCTAACCCAATTACAAGTTAGTTTTAGAGAGCTTCATTTAATATGGATGTTAGGAGGTCCTCATGGCCATCTGAGGAGTCCTTTTGTGTTTTGGCTGGAACTGAGAAGCAAACAGACACAGGGTCATGATGTAAAGAAGCAAAACCAAATCACAGCCTTCACAGGTACTGTTTTTCATGAGAAATGTGAAGGACCACAAGGAAGGGAAAGGGCAATTCTCTAACTGCCACAAATCCATCGTTTGCTCTCAGGGCCTTAAATCTGTGATAGAGCTGAGAGTCTGGAGTGACTGCTAAGGTAAGATGGGGCCCACTAGACAGGAAAGTTTTCTTAACTGTTGATGGACTCATGGGTGAAGCTTTGCTTGGTTTTGTTTGTTTGTTTTTTTGCACAGAATTAGCTTGCTCTATATTCCGACTCTTTGTAGTCCTGGCTACATGTAAGAGAACTTAAGACCCTTAGGTGATAACTAAAAATAAAATAAATTCAGATCTTCTCAGGGCCTCAGATCTATTGATGAGGGTAGATGGAAATCAGATAAATTATTAATTACTTAGAATCCTTCAAGATCGAAATTGGTCTATGTGAGATCATATCTTCAGTAATGGACCACGGATCATGCATTGTTTCCAAAATGCAGACTAGAATTCAAAATGTGTACTTTCCATCTCTATTAAACAGCAAGCCCGATTAGAATCTAAAGATCCAGGTTTGTAAAAGAGATAAATTCATAGTAATTCTTTGCTTGACAGAAGGACTCATGTTGGGATATCTTTAAACAGGAATTTAGACTAGTTCGTTTAAACTTTTAAAATATGATTGACAAAATTTTGGTTCACACACAACCCTTTGAGTATCACATCTGTGCTAATAACAGCTGACATTTTTATGGCACTTTAAAGTTGATAACAGGTTTTAACTGTCAGTTCTTAATATGAATTCTATTAACTTGTTTTTTTAAAAAATATTTTTATAACTATATTTCAATGTAATTTGTTTTTTGTGATCCTATGTATTTTTATTTATGTATTATTGTTTATCTTATACATTTAAAAACATTATTCTGAGATATTGGGGTCCATAGGTTTCACCAGACTGCCAGAGACCCCATACAATCTAAGTGTTCACGTTTTATCCTCTCTGAGCTAGAAAGGGCAGCTATCAATAGTCCCATTTTAAAGATAAGGAAATTGAGTTTCAGAGAAACAAAGTGACCCGACAGATTGAGTCAAGAAGTAGCAAAGTCCATATTTGGTGAAGTCAATCTCCCAACCAACTCCCAAACCAGCAATGTGTCTGCTACTTTTCTCAGCTATCGTGGGGCATGCAGAGCGAAGCGTACCAGTGATGTGGGTGGCTGAGAAACAAACCATGGGAGAACCTATTTAATGTAACAGATCAGGTCACATTATAGAAGGGAGCAAACAATACCTCCTTGTGTCAAGTAACTTTGTGCTGCCCTTTACTCAGCTCCCACTTTCTTAATGAGCCTCCTCCCAGGAGTCAAGCTTAAAGGTCCTCATTCTACTTTCTTCTCTCCTAAGGTAAACAAACTCCTCCCCACACAAACATGGTCAATAGAAAAGAAACTAACTCTTCAATTAAAAAGGAGAACAATCAACATACTTCTTAATATCTCTTCCTTTATAATTCTCAAAAAGATTATGTTAAATGTGGACTTTGGGCTCCCTCTTATTCCTAGGACCTCAGAGCCCAAACAGGTTGTGCAAGAACTTTCTTTATTCAAATGGTTCCTTGAATTAATCAATTAAGATCCACCCTCCTCAGAGCAGAGACCTGAAAGGTGAGAGCCGGCCTGTCTGCTGGTCTCCAAGCCTTTTGGAAATTGAAACCTAGAGGCTGAAATACGTTCTCTCTGCAGGTTTTGGGAGGAGCCATGTGGCGTAAGAAAGGAGCCAGTTGAAATTTTCAGCTCTGCTATTTAGGCAACTTCTTGACCTTGACTTCTGGGATGCACAGTTTTCTCATCAGTGAAAGGGGTGGGAGGGAATTGCACTAGAAATGGCCTTGAAGGTCCATGCCTTGAGAAGATACAGGGATACAAGGTCCAAAGTTCTTTGGTTCCCTGAAGAAGTGAGGAGTTTCCTTTCCCTGGGCTGCTCCAAAGTGAGAGACCTAAAAGGGGGTGGGGGGAGAGGAGAAATAGTAAACTCAGTGTCCTCTAGAAATTCAGCAAGTGACTGTCACAAGGGTGAAGGAAGTGGAAGTGGTGGTTTGGGGCAGTGTTAGGTCTTTCTCACTACCACTTCTTCTAATGGGTCTCCCCTTCCCCCTAGGGGTTGAAAGAGTTGCATTACTCTCTTCAAAAATAACCAGTTTCCCCTCTTCAATCAGATCACATGAGGGTTTTGCAGTTCTTTTAAAACAGTGGTTTATCTCACACATGTGGGTGTGGGGGAGGGTGAGAAATTGTTTTTGCTTTTGTGCTTTCTCTCTCTATTCTCCACCAACTATTTCATACTCATATTTATGTTTACTGATCCCCTTTAGGCTTACTCTCCCAACTTATACTGGACTAGGTTTCCCAGAGAACAATGACAGTTTCTCCTCATAGGGTTTTAGGGGTAACCTTGAGTGTTGAGATTTCTAGCACTATTCTTCATGAGCCCCCATCTGATGTGTTCCCCATACCAATCCTCCATTTGATATCAATTAGCTTTTAAAAAAGGGCACTTACTGAGAAAGTATAGCAAGAAGAGTAGTTACTAAACAACTATGGGCACACTCTCTCCTTGTATGCATACATAAGGTCCATAGGGAGAGTGAGTTTAAATTTAAGGTAGTGAGGCACACTAGGGAACATTAGGGAACATGTGGGGCCAAGGGATTCTTTTTCTCCCTCCCAAGAACACTTTGGGGGAAGGTGCTCCTTTGCCCAATCTGGGATAGTTCCTTGTAGGATGCAAAGATCTTGGCTAAAAGGTCAATCTATTGCAGGGCCGAGTGAAGCAGGTCACTCAGCTGCTGCACTGGTGGGCCTGCTACAGCTACTGACTCTCTAAATGCTAGTGAGAGGGTCCTTCTCTTGTGGCTTTAATGAGGCTCACCAGCCTCACCGCTGCCTGAGCACTCTAATCTCAGGATACTCATTTACCTAAGATCAGAAAAAGATAAACACAAAAGAAATCATTAATCCATTTGTCACTGAGGCCTCTCATAGAAGGCTTTTAACTATCACATAGCACTAATTCTAAACTGTTTTCTAAAGTTCCACATGTTGGAATGGCAGTGAGTAGGTAGGATAATACATTCTCTTTAAAATCCTACCGGAAAAGCCAAATCCAAGTATAGCCCAAGGACTCAACCCTCATTGGCCAGTCTCTCAGCTCCTGAGGTCAGGGACTAATTCCTTTTTTGTTTTGACTCTGTCCCCAGCCCCAGGACAAAGCCTGGAACATACAGTAGGTGTTTAATAAATATATTTTCAATAAATCCTTCTTTAATTGAGTTGAATTGTTAGGTTAGTTTAGGCCAAACCTTAGCTTCATTCCTATGTGGAAATAGCTCATAACTTTGAATAAGTCAACTTACAACATGGTGGATTGAGTCCTTCGGCTTCAAATCCGGTGCTCTTTTCTCTATTAGTCTTAATTTGTATATAAGGAAACTGAACCTCAGATAAGTGACTTGTTTGAGGTCCTGTAACTAGTAAATGCACTTATCCTATCTGCCCCTGATATATAGATTGATAGATAAGCTCCATAGGTTGCCCATGTAGCTAGCTGCCAGTTTTAATCTAGTTAACAGACTTTCCTTTTATTTGAGAGGAAGGAAGTAGAAGGGTGATTTTATCACAGTAGGGAGGTCCAGTTAGGAACTTCCTCTTTTAATGCAAATCATCACCTCTGAAACTTAAAGTCCCTAAGTTAACTTAAAAGTTGCCTGGGACATTGAGATGTCAAGTGATTTTCCTGGAGCCAGCCTGCAACCCAAGTCTTTCTGATTTTAGAAACCAAGCTTCCATCTTCTTTGCCACACTGCCTCTCTCCAAGAGATATTTTCAGCTATTGATTGGTGTTTCTTACATGGGTGGTTATTAAATTGTTTTGAGTGGTTATGGAGACTGCAGATTCTTGGTGTAAATAAATGACTTTGTAACTCCTGTTTGTTTAAAATAGGGATGTGTTTAAGTGCTTCTGGAAAGAATTAAAGAATTAAGTTTATTCGGCACTGCTATCCCCTGTCTAGAAAAGTTGTTGGGGTAGGAGGTGGGGAGCAAAAGTAGAGATGTCTATTCTTTCCCTTCAGAAAAGGGAAATCACCATGGTGGGAATATTGGATTTGATCTTAGAGGTTCATAGGTGCAGGAGCTGGAAGGAATCTCCAAGATTATCTCATCCAATTCCATCATTTTGCAGATGAAGAAACTGAGTCCTAGAGAGGTAAAATGAGTTGTCCATGGTCACCCAGGCAACAAGTGGCTGAGCCAGCATGTGGACCCCACCAAGCCCTCCAACTCCAAATCAGCATTTTGTCCATTATACCCCAATACATAATTATAGCATATAACTAGGGAGTGATTTGTGGAAGAGGAAGTCTTTGCTCTACTGAATCAAATCAAACAAATAATAAGCACAGTGGGATCTCGTATTCTCTGGGCTTGCAGCTATTTCATATCTGTGTGACCTTGAGTACTTCTTTTTTTTTATTATTTGCAAAGTGAATCCTGCTTGTTTTTTTTTTAATTTATTTTTAATATGTTTGGTTTTTAGCATTGATTTTCACGGGTGTTTGAATTACAAATTTTCTCCCCATTCCCCCCCCACTCCAAGATGGCATATATTCTGGTTGCCCTGTTCCCCAGTCTACCCTCCCCTCCGTCACCCCATTCCCCTCCCATCCCCCTTCCCTTCCTTTCTTGTAGGGCAAGATAAATCTCTATGCCCCATTGCCTGTGCATCTTATTTTCTAGTTGCATGAAAAAAAAAACCTTTTTTACTTTTGTACATCTATTTTTTTAAAACCTTGAGTTCCAAATTCTCTCCCCTCTTCCCTTCCCATCCACCCTCCCTAAGAAGTC